>JAOWBH010096072.1:0-14324 GCA_028566215.1 Silene coronaria | reverse complement strand
ATGTTGTACTTGTGAAGAGGTATGAAATACATTGGAATTCACAAGACACTGAAATGCTCAACCTTAAAATATCAAGAAAAAAATCTTCCTTAAAAGGCAAATTCGAATTTATGGAAAAATAAATGAAATAAAAATTTAAAAAAAATTGTCAATGCACAAAAATGTTGTAGATCAAATTATTTGAATCTATAAGGTACGCTAATACTATTACTATTTGTATATGAAACATTAAATTTATAGTAGAAAAAAATAAAACCAAATTTCTGGCCAAATATTCGATATTTGAGACATGCAAACACAGAACTACCCTTTTTGCTACCCAATACTTATCGATTTCAAAAAATACATAGTCGGAGTTGCATGATTGATGTAAAAGAGATGCGGGTAGTTTGTTTGGGATATCAATAAAGAAGTTGATGACTTGAGGCCTTGAGGGAGGGATGTGTATAAGACATAAGAGGGAGAGATAATTGCAATGTTTAATTGGTAATTGCCAATTGGTAATTTTGACTAAAAAGAGAGAGGAAGGCGGTAGGTTAGATAAGGGTGAGGGATTAGTGTGTTAGATTTTTGGGTGTATTATTTAGGTTAAGTATTTTTTAGAGATATTAATGGTCTAATGGATTGGACTAAATCTTGGATACTACTATTTTTTTTTTTTTGGTGAACGGATACTACTATATGTTATAGGGTTTATTCATTGTTTTAGAAGAGTTTGGGATCTTGAATTGTTGATTTATTTTTTATTTGAAAAATGTTTGGACCCGTATTTTTTTCAATAAGTGTCTTTTAAGACGGGTAAATGTGTTTTAAGATTAAAACGGGTCATGCATAGATGAAGACAAGTCTTTTACTAATATTTAGACATTCTATTTGTGTTTTATCTATGAAAGTGACATGGTAGCTATTTGACCCGTCTTAATCTTAGATGGATGGTGTCCATCTTAAATGAAAATTTGTGTATTTTTTTAGCAAGTATTGCTTGGTAATAACTTGATTTACCATGTGTTTAGACATAAATTCAAGCTAATTATGATCATTTTATACAAAAATAACAACCATAAACTTATGGAGCAAGTTGTGGTTAAAAAAGGTTTTGTACTTTTAAATTAATATATCATAGCACGATTTTATATATCAAATTTAGCATTATTTTTGTATAATTATATCACGAGTTAGTTTGTATAACTAACAATTTGACTAAATCATTTCAAACACACACGGGTCACAATTTTCATTTTATCTTATTTTCACGGATTAGTATTACGTGATTTGTACTAAATGGTAAACGGGCCAAAATTCCCATTTTAGTGCACGGGTCGAAATTCTCATTTTGACCTATGCACAAGTTCCACAAACATGCACGAATTTGACTTAATGAGACGCATGTTTAATAATTTGCACATGCTGCAAATATTCACACCTGTGTAATTTAACTATTATGAGCTATTTTTTTCCATCTGAATAATTTAATTTCATACGGAGTATATAATTCAGGTTTTTATGAAGTCATTCGAGTAACAAGGGTAAGTGAAATCTCAAATTTAGCTAATAGAAGGACACATCGTTCTACAACTATTTGACCAAACTTTAATGCATCATTTACGCTAATTGCAAATGAAACTTTATATTTTCTATTGAAAACAAAATACTCCCTTTTACAAACGAAATACTTTGTATTGCAAACAAAACTCCAATGTATAACAAGAAAATTTGAAGCAGCACATACAAATATTTTTTTTTTTTAATAAGACAAAGTAAAAAACAACATTATATTTTCATTTTTAATTAATAAAGCAATTTCTCTTAAGCATTTAAGTTAGTATAATTCTTTTTTAGAATAACAAATTTTATAAAGCACACCCGTGCAAATTGCACGGGTTTAAGACTAGTATACGTACATATACATCTCTACAAACATGAAGCATGCCTCAGTTATACCTGTCGGAAAACAGGATTAATAAAGCTTGAGAATGTAAATGCTTTGGTACCGGTATTCTAGGAAGTTAAATGATAACTCCCCTGGTTACCTACACAGGCTACTGCTGATATCCTCTTTATAATTGTCTACCATTGCTTATGTTTTACTTGCACTCCATTATTAAAAGTAGCATTATCATTGATCACTTGGCCTTTTTCCATTAAAAGTAGCATTGTCATTGATTTTTTTGTTAGGGTGAACATGTAATCATTTTATGATAAAAAATATTACAATTTTTCATTTGTGAAGGATAATATCAGTCGCAAGCTTGTGATAGGTCAAATAAAACCCACATTGATAGATAAAGACAAGTCATTTGTTAGTCCGTAGGCACTTTATTTTTGTCCTCTCTACTTATGTGGGTGATATTTTTATCCGTCACAAGCTTGTGACTAGACCTGACAAACAGATCAGGTCATGTCGTGTTCGTGTTCGTGTCAACTTTAAACAGGTCACCATTACCCCAATCCTAACCCGACCCAATTAAATAAACGGGTCATTTGTCTCAACCCTAACCTAACCCATTTAATTTTTCCATAACCCAACCCGACCTGTTTAACCCATTTAACCCAATAAGTTATTTAAAAAAACTAAGCTTTATAGCCCAATTATCCTAAAATGATGAATGAAAATACTTAATTTTAAGTTTTTTGATTGGATTGTTGCTTTGACCAAAATATATCATCACACTTTTAAATAAATGGGTTATTCGTGTCGGGCTCGTGTCAAAAGAGCTCAACCCTAACCTGACCCATTTAAGTTTCGTGTCGCGTTCGTGTCAACTCAATTAATTAAATGGGTCACGGCATCTTAACCCTAACCCGCTAACTTCGTGTCGGGTTCGTGTCGTGTTTTCGTGTCATGTCAATAATTGCCACCTAATTGCTATGTGTTTTTTTTTCTTTTTTCCAGTTATGAAATTTTTTAATCTGTTATGGTAACCACTATCGTAATATACATCATCGTCATCAATATTTCATCATGTTTTTGCTTTCTTGGGGTTTGAAGTTGAAATTTGATTGTTATATGCAGTTTGGGATGCTTATTGAGTTCCTGTTTGAGCAATTTCCAAAGTGGGAGAATGACAATGAAATTCCTATCAAGGATCTTGAGGTTAGTGGGATATTTTGTGATTAATTTGAGGTGATTTTGGCAACTTGTTTGTAGTACAAAAGTATCGTTTTACTTTCCAATGAACATGTTGTCATTGTTAAATGAAGATTGATAGATGTACTTCCTGTTTTTAAATGTTTTTTTTTTATGATATGACAATGTTAAGGTTGCGTACGTTATCCTTCACCCCTTTGCCTTCCTAGCTAGAGCCTCTATAGGCACATTACTTTCTAATGAAATATGTGCTCTATGAGAACATGGAGTATAAGACTATAAGACTTGATGTCACATGGTGGGTTTGAGGAGCAAAGTCGTCTTTCTCGTATTCCATATCACAAGTTCTTATATTTACAGGCGATTGCCGTGCTAAACTAAAATTCTTTGCAGAATTTCTGTTGTGAAACATGTATTCGATAGTATGTACTTGTTTTATCTAACAAGGTACGCTTCCCTTTCTAGTTTTTGCACCCCCTCTCTTTGTGAATGGCACTTATTTGTCTATGTGGCTACATTTTTTGTTAGGTTTTAATAAAAAAAAAGTTAATGTGTCATTGTGAGTTGTGACCTCGGAATTCTCTCCCGTTATTTAGGTTGCAGATGTTCTATTCTCTTTTGTCAATTGTTCCCCTTTCCCTACTTAATTGTTATAAACAGATACTCCATAGAGGAGTAGAAGGAGCATAGAGGTAGAGAAGATACTGTTTAAAAAGATACTTAATTGTTTAATATTATTGACTCGCCTGGCCTATTATGAGCGTAGAGGAGTAGAAGAGACTGTTTTGACTAGGAATTTGCTTGACGTGTTTATAGGCCTTCTACAAGCAGTCGAAGAAACGATTTGATGATGATGCCATCTTCAAGGAAAGGGCACAAAAGGCGGTGGTGAGCCTTCAGGTAAATTGTTAGATTTCTGGTGCTTGCAGGTTGTTTTATCTGACAGTTATTATTTGCTACCTATAGATAGACCTTGGCCAGCCCTTTTGGTTTCAGTCAAGGATGACTACAGTTTGGGTTTTGACATTTCATTCACCTTTTGCTGAAACACAGGGTGGAGAACCAAAGTATCGGAAGGCATGGGCTCAAATCTGTGAAATTAGTCGTAGGGAATTTGAGAAGGTTTATAAACGTCTCGGGGTTCACATAGAGGAAAAGGTATCTCCTTTGCTTCAAAGTACTTTGCATTCTGCTAAAAAAGTTCTAATATATCCTACTCCATATTTATCACTATGTGTACATGTAGGGCGAAAGTTTCTACAATCCATATATTTCAACCGTTCTGGAGGGTTTGAGCAATCAAGGTTTGATTAAAGAAAGCGAAGGAGCTCAGGTTATCCACGTTGGCAAAAAGATTCCTCTTATTGTCGTGAAAAGAGATGGAGGTTTCAACTATGCTTCCACTGATTTAACAGCTCTTTGGTAAGTGTTTTGATTTTGTGGATATAAAGTGTTAATCTATGATATTTAGACTTTGTTAAAACTTAAAAGTATCATCTTACATAAGTGTGTGTGTCCAAGTGTCACACTCAGCCAGTTTTCGAAATGGTCTCATGTTTTTGGCTTAAAATCAAGAGTCCAAGTGGCATGACCATGTCATAGTATTGAGTGTCGCATGCACATGCAAGGTTATAAGAAGAGACTGAGTAACATTAGTCTTGAGTTATTCGCAACTTTAATTGCAGACAAGTTTGTCCTGATTTGTTGCAGAATAGTCACAAAATAACATCTTTTCAGAACCCACAATTGTATCTCAGAATGAGCTAGGATTCCTGACTTATACCAAGTCGAAGCTAAATGAGTTGGCTTTCATCTCCAATTGTTAAAATGCAACAATATTATATGGTCTGGCGGATATCTCAAATTGAGTGTTGACATGTCATTCTTGAGTAACTGAGTTGCATTCTAACCAGGCGTCTGAAAGGACTGTAGCAAAAGGCTCCAAGAGCAAATTTGTAGCTTACTTTCCACGCTTTCAATGCAAATAAAGATCATTGAAAATGGTCAATTATAACCGGGGATATGGAGCAATGAATGTAGTACTGCAGTAGTTAATGCTGTCGGAATGCTCATTTCTAATTGTTTTTGCTCCCAAGTTGTATCATTGTTTGGAATCCTTTTAGCCTCTTAGAATGAATTTTGTTTTTCCTTTAACTCGACCCTTTCATTTTGTTGTATTGTGGCTTTGACATGTGTGTGACTGTCTCCTTTGAAATGACTTATCCTACTGGTTGCATTAATCAGGTATCGTCTCCATGAAGAAAAGGCTGAATGGATTATATATGTAACTGATGTTGGTCAACAGGACCACTTTGAAATGTTCTTCCTTGTAAGTATGTTTTTAATATAAGAATATATAATGTGACGGTTGGTTTTTGATAATATAGTGTCCTTTTCAGTGGTTTTTGCAAGTTTGTTAAATTTTCTTGTTATACTTGTCCGGGACTCTCAACCTTAAGCGTAGTCTCCGTCTCACCCATTATATATAATTTCATTGTTTTCTTATGTGGAACAATTTCTAATTTGGATAAGCACATTTTTGTTTTGGTTTTATGTCTTGGATGACTTCTATATATTTATTAGAAAAACATATTTTACAGGCAGCGAAGAAAGCAGGGTGGCTTCCGCTTAATGACAATGCTTATCCTAAAGTTACTAATGTGGGTTTCGGTCTTGTGATGGGTAATGATGGCAAACGTTTCCGTACTCGAAGCTCTGAAGTCGTCCGTTTGGTTGATTTACTCGATGAAGCCAAAAATCGGAGCAAGCAAAAACTTATTGAGCGAGGTATTACAAAATGAACACGAGTTTTGTCCTTCTGATTTCTTTTATTTAAGCTTCCTTTCTTAACTGTACAAATAGGCATTGCTCCAATCTATTAATCTTCACTGGAGTCTAAAATGAATCTTCATATAGGTAAAGCTGAAGAATGGGCTGAGGAGGAACTGGATCAGACCGCTGAAGCAGTGGGTTATGGGACCGTTAAGTATGTTTGTTAATTTCTGTTATATTGTTTCCATATTTCATTAGCTTATTGCAAGTTTGTGTATCACTATCGAGGCGTGTGTAAATTAAAATTGACCACCAAGTCTTTGGTAAGATGGTATATGTTACAGGTGATTACTCATTTCTCCCTTGAATCCTTGCTTATGCATATGCTCGTTATAATTGTGTTTTATGTATTATCAGGTTTGCTGACTTGGTGAACAATCGACTATCAAACTACACCTTTAGCTTTGATCATATGCTTAATGATCAGGTCCTTGCTCTTACATTCTCTTATTCCTCTTTCTCGTTTATAATGGCCTCTTTCTTTAAGTTTCCGTCTTTTAAGGTGCTTTTGAATATAATGGACGGCCTAGAAAATACCATAGAAGAGAGAGTATTTGATGATAATGATATTGTTACACGCTATGCATTCTTATTGGCCATGTTTGACCCAATGGACAAGAGTCATTCTTGAGAAATTTTGGTGAACTACCAAAATTGCCCCTTGAATTCAAGCTTCAGAAATTGTTCAATGAATGAAGATTGCTATAGAAATGAGGTTTTTTTTAAGAAAGTTCTCTGTAGCAATTTCATATTGTACTGAACTCAACTTGCTGCTTCTTTCCATAGATTTCTGTAAGCTTCCCCTTCCTCTTTTGAGTTTTCTTTTCCTTGCAATAAAGCTTATAATTTGCATTCTATGTTTTCGAAACAGGGAAAGACTGCTGTATATTTACTCTATGCACATGCTCGAATTTGTTCGATTATCAGGAAATCTGGTAAAGACATTGAAGAACTGAAGGTGTGCTTTTTTTTTCTTCCCTCATTTCAAAACTTGAATATTTTCTGGATACTCTTTTTTTTGTACCCAGATATTTGATATTCTTCTAAATTTTGTGCTGATAATAGACTTTTAAATACCTGTTAAGATAATTATTAATCGAGGCAAGCGCCATTTTGTTTGACGCTTCTTGTCTGATGACTTGCCGACGCCTTTTTTTATGTAGGGTGGAGAACTAGTTTTGGATCACGCATATGAGCGTGCATTGGGGCTTCATTTGCTTCGATTTTCTGAAGTGAATGTTTATTTTATGTAGATCTTGACATTTAGATAACTAGGCCCAGGATATAAAAAAACCTCTTAGTAACTCTCTTTTTATAGGTTGTTTGGATAAATAACATTGCGGCATGTTTAGGTAAATGGGCGTTACACAAGTATTCGTAACGCTGTATAGCCTAATGTTTGCTTTTCCTTTCTTCAGATTGTGGAAGAGGCTTGTAGCAATCTGTTGCCTAGTGTACTGTGCGACTACTTGTACAATTTATCATATTTTTACACTCAGATGTATAACAACTGTAAGGTAAAACCACCAAGTCACACTATTCTTTTTAATAGATACCTTGATGTCTGAGTTTTTCAGTCCAGACAAAAGCCTTTGGAGTCATTTATGACCTTATTTATAAATGTTGCAGGTGAACGGTTCAGCAGAAGAAACAAGCCGTCTCTTACTATGTGAAGCTACAGCAGTGGTAATGCGCAAGTGTTTTGAACTTCTCGGCATTACTCCTGTCTACAAGATATAACCTTTGCTGCATTTTTTTCATATCCTCTATGTATTCTTGATTTCTTTACTTGTTAGCTTTTTGTACAAAAGAATAATGACCAACCTTGGAAGAAGCCAACCATTCGAGTTCAGCTGCTCGGTATTAGATACTGCAGTATTGCTTAGCTATTGTAACAAAAAATTAGTTGAAATTCATGATTTGAAGCAAGATTATCTAGTACAATTGTTTGTACACCATTTGGTTTATTTGGATCGCTTATTGCCACTAGCGAGAAAGCCTCATTCCGAGTTTGAAAACTGTCACTGTTCATTCTGATGCCCTAGAGCTTGAAACCTCTTGTAAGCTGTCAACTGTCAGCCTTGGGAAAATATGAGCTGAAATATGAGCATTCAGTCCAAGAAATCAACTCAAAGTGCAATTTATTTAATCATGTAAAGCACATGTCGAAACAAAGCAGAACAGAACTGAATTAATTGTAATAATACCCCAAGAACAGCATGCCTGTATTTACAGTTACTGATGAAGCTAATCAAATCAAACTAGTACTATGGAGAATTTGATGTCTATGACTAAGCCACAATGCAAGACACTTGATCTTTACATATTAACTGCTCTCATGTTGAGTTGTGAGCGGAAGCAATCAATATCTGGAAGCTCAGGGACAAACTTGAATTGAGCTCGGGTGAGGTAGACTAAATCCCCAAGTTCCTGGAGCTTGAACCGAAACATGATGTGCTCAGGCGGGTCAGTAATCAAGTACATAGAACACTTGTCTGTCAAACGTAAGGCCTTCTGCAGTAACTCCCAGTATTGCCACTCCATCCACATGTCATGCATTTCCGGATCCCCCTCCGTGCTCACTACTAGACCTTCACACAGTTCCATTGCTACTGTTGACGTCGTCATTGTCACCAAACCTGCATTTTGTTTATTGCATTCACAAAGTCAAACTGTATCTAAAGCGATTATTAGTAGTTCGACTTTCATCCACGCAACCTATTTAACTTTCCCAATACAAATTCGAAAATTATAACCACATAGTTAACCATAATCAACTGCCCAAATCCGGGGTTGTACTCTCTGAGTCCTCTTCTAAATTTGGGCCATGTAGTTTGTAAGATAAATGTTTTTGTATATTGATAAATATGAACAATGTTACAGTAGTTTATATAGCATTACAAGAGAATCAATTTACCTATAATGTGTCAATCATCAACCGTGATATGCTCCTTGATATGTGGAGTGAATATAGCTGTTAATACATAATTGGCTATAACTACAAGATTGTTATGATAGTAATATAATTGCTATACTTAGAATATTACAGAATATTATTCTTTCGAAATATCGTCAATATTCCCACGCAAGATGGACGGTCTTTGACGGAGTCCAATCTTGGAGACGAGGAGATGAAACCGGTGCTTTGGGAGCGGCTTAGTGAGTGCATCAGCTAGTTGGTCAGCTCCATGAATATGTTGAATACGGATGTTCCCACGTTGTACATGATCTTTGACGAAATGGAAAGCAAGAGCCAAATGTTTCATCCGAGAATGGAAGACGGGGTTGGCGGAGTAGTGAGTAGCGCTTAGATTATCACAGTAGATGGTTGGAGATGTCGTGACGTTAATATCAAGTTCAGTGAGCAATGACATGAGCCAAAGAACCTCAGAGGTTGTATCGGCAATGGCGCGGAATTCGGCCTTGGTAGAGGAGCGAGACAATGCGCGCTGCTTCTTTGAGGCCCAAGAGAGTGGGTTAGTGCCAAGGTAGACAACGAAACCCGTGGTGGAGATGTAATCATCTGGGTCTCCAGCCCAATCAGCATCGCAGTAGGCATGGAGGCATAAGGGGGATTTGTTATTAAGGTGAATGCCATAGTTGAGTGTGCCATGAAGATATCGTAGGACTCTTTTAAGGGCAGCCCAGTGGTCAGCTGTGGGGTGGTGTAGGAATTGAGCTAGTTTGTTTACGGGTATGCTATGTCAGGGCGAGTGAGAGAGAGATATTGGAGGCTACCGACTATAGCACGGTAGTCTGTCTCGTTCTCAATGGGTTGGTCAGATTGTTTGGTGAGCGGTGGATGTGGTAGCATGGGTGTGGGCATCGGTTTGCAGTCCTGCATATTATATTTGTGGAGAAGGTCAGAGGTGTATTTGGTCTGGTTGAGGTGTAAGCCGTGAACAGTGGGTGTAACTTCCATACCAAGAAAATAAGAGAGAGGTCCAAGGTCTTTTAGTGAAAATTTTTGTGAGATGGACGTGATAAAGGTGGTGATGTGGTTCGAATTAGGTCCGGTGACGATTATGTCATCAACATATACTAAAACATATAAATGAATGGAATTTTGTTTAAAAATAAATAAAGAAGGGTCAGACAACGAAGTTACAAAATCATAATTGAGCAAGTAGTTACGAAGTTCGGTATACCATGCTCGGGGCGCTTGTTTGAGGCCGTAAATGGCTTTGTCAAGTTTGCACACATAGTCAGGTTTCTCGGGGTCAAAGAACCCAGGTGGTTGACTCATAAAAACCGTGTCCGTAAGGGTACCCTGCAAAAAAGCATTATTAATATCGATTTGTCGAAGGTGCCAATTATTGGTCACAGCAAGAGATAATAGTAATCTGATCGTGGTCGGCTTTACAACCGGGCTAAATGTTTCCGAGTAGTCAATGTCAGGCCGTTGGTGGAAGCCTTTGGCAACAAGGCGAGCTTTGTGTTGCTTCAAGCTACCATCGGGATTGTACTTGATACGATATACCCATTTGCATCCTACAATGTTTTGGGCTTGGTTCACTACAAAAAAAAGGCGAGTATTTTCTGTCAGGTTCCCGCCTTTTTTTTTGTAGTGGTTACGAGGGACGAGTTGCCATGTTCGGTTTTGTAAAAGTGCTTCATATTCAGCTACCATGGCCGCCATCCATCGAGGGTTAATTAAGGCTTGTTTTGTTGTGTTGGGCGTAAGGTGTGAATTAGGTGAAACAGCTAGGTTAGCATATTTGGGGTTGGGTTTAAGAATGTTGTTGCAAAGGCGAGTGGTGGCTCGAGATGAGGGTAGTGGGGGTGGAGGGGGTGGAGGGGGTGGTGGTGGTGGGGGACGCGTGGCAGTAGGTGGTGATGGGACAGGAGACGGAGGTGTATCTGGAGTGGACGAATGGGGGGTGGCAGGGCTAGGAGGGGGCGAAGCAGGTTGAGGATTGGGCAGAGGGGGATTGATGTTGTCTGTGGTAGGGGGAAGAAGAACAGGGATGCTCAAAGTGCACCATTTTTCGGGTGTTATGGGGTTGGGAGCGTAGGTACTGGTGGTAAGAGTAGTATAGGGAAATTCGGTTTCCACAAAGCGGACATGTCGAGATACGTAGATGCGGTTGGACGTGGGTTCTAGACATTTATAGGCGCTTTGAGTCGTGGAGTAACCAAGAAAGACACAAGGTTTCGATTTAGGATCGAATTTGTTGGTGTTGTAAGGACGTAACCAGGGAAAGCATAGACAACCAAAAGGTCGAAGTTTTAAGTAATTTGGTTGTTGACCGAGGAGAAGATGATAAGGCGACGCATTCTGAAGTGTGGTGGTCGCGAGTCGGTTTATCAAGTAAACAGCAGTTGAGAAGGCATATGGCCAAAAAATATGAGGTAGTTTTGCATGAGTGAGGAGAGTGAGACCTGTTTCGACGATGTGTCGGTGTCGTCTTTCCGCGAACCCATTGTGTTCGGGTGTGTGTGGCGGAGAGGTAAGATGGTTGATGCCATTGTCAAGTAGTGAGTGATTTAATTTTTTATATTCTCCTCCATTGTCCGAGTAAAATTATTTGATTGGTTTTTGAAAGTATTTTTCAATTAAAGCTTTGAAACACAGGAACGTTGGGGTTGTGTCGGACTTGTTTTTAAGTGGATAAATCCAAACATAGTGAGTAAAGTGGTCAACAAATATGATGTAGTATTTGTAGTGTTCATGAGACACGGCCGGATCGGTCCACACATCAGAGAATATGATGTCAAGAGCCGCAATGGACTTAATAGACGAGACGGAAAAGGGCAACTTATGGCTTTTATTCATATGGCACGAATTACAGTGAGAAAAAGTAGAGTAACAAAATTGAAATTGTCTATTGATAGTTTGTAGAGTAACGTTGGACGGATGTCCGAGACGGTGGTGCCATAGAGTGGAATTGTGAGCCAAGTTTGCTTGTGGTTTGGGAGGACTCCATTCATATGTCCCATCATGGAGTTGGCCTTGAAGAAGAACTTCCCCGGTCGAGATCGCCTTAAAACAAAAAGAGTCAGGTGAGAAAGTTGCTAAAGCATGGTTATCGCGACAAAATTGAGATACCGAAAACAAGTTTCGAGATATGGAGGGTACGATTAAAACGTTGCTAAAAATAAGAGTATTAGAAGAGGAAGGGATGGAGAAAGAACCAAGATGCGAGATTGGGAGCGATGTTCCATCGCCTATTACGAGATCGTCGGGGCCATTGTAGGGTGCATGGAGGGAGAGCATATTGAGATCATTAGTGACATGGTGGGATGCTCCACTATCAATGGTCCATGATGACGAGGCAGAGGGGGTGGTTGTGGCTGTGTGGGCTTGCGGTTTGGTGTAGCGATTGGATGTTTTGGGTGGTGGAAAAATGACAGTGGGGTAGGCACGTCTGAAATCTGGACAATCACTGATAACATGCCCTGTTTCACGACAATATTGGCACTTTCCTTTGAACTGTTTTGGTGGAGCAGGAGCAGAGTTGGTGTTGGTGTTGGTGTTATTGTTGTGGGTGCGTTGGTGGGTTTGGCGGTGGTAGTGAGAGCGATGGGTCGTGTTGTGATGGGTTGCAGCTAGGGCAGACGGAGGGAAGGATGTGGTGGTGGGGTGGTTTTTAATGGTTAGCTCGTGTTGAATGAGCTTTTCATTGAAAGCCTCGAAGGTTATAGGTGTGTCGCGTGCCCGTACAGCATCAATGACTGGTTTGTATGCGTCATAGTCGAGGCCAGAAATGATTTTGGAGGTGATGTCTTCATCGTCCATTGGTTTACCGAGTTGAGCCAGTTGAGTAGTGCATGACTTAATGGCTAGTAGGTAGTCTGAAACGGTGGAGGTGCCTAGTGTGAGGTTTGCGAGACGATCCTTAATTTGAAGGATGTGGCCTCGGGAGGGATTGGCATAGGTATGAGCGAGGAGATCCCACGCTTCTTTGGAGGTTGTGGCATCGAGAATGATCGGAGCGACATTCTCGTGAAGTGTACTGGTTATAGCACTAAGAATTAATTGGTCCTGACGGAACCATGTGTTGTAGGCAGGGTTCGGGACGGGAGCATGGGTTCCTGTGGTTTTGGCGTCTGGGTTGGCAGGGGATATGGTTTTGGGTGGTGGTGTGAGTGAGCCATCGAGAAAGGCGAACAGACCGTACCCCATGAGAAGTCGGGTGATCTGAAAACGCCATTGTCGATAGGTGTTTGGCTTGAGTTCGACACATTGGGTTGTGTGGACAGAAATCAAGGGTTTGTTGGGTTCGTCGGAGTTGGGAATGGTAGAACCGTAGGATGCCATGGGTATACCTAGGAAGGTTGCAGCGGAAATTATGATCAAGATCGTGAGGATTCCTGATACCATGTAAGATAAATGTTTTTGTATATTGATAAATATGAACAATGTTACAGGAGTTTATATAGCATTACAAGAGAATCAATTTACCTATAATGTGTCAATCATCAGCCGTGATATGCTCCTTGATATGTGGAGTGAATATGGCTGTTAATACATAATTGGCTATAATTACAAGATTGTTATGATAGTAATATAATTGCTATACTTAGAATATTACAGAATATTATTCTTTCGAACCATGTAGTTTACAAACATAACTCAACAGCCTAGTAATGAATCTCTTGAGAAAAAAAAAAAAAAAAGAGAAGCGCGAATAAGAACCTTGTGTAGGCCGAGTATCAGGGTGAATCTGCAAGACTTCTTCAATGGTGTTGTTCAACGTAGTGGATGCTACAACAGCTTCAAACCCATAAGAAACAACCGGGAACAAAGCATACTCTGATTCTACATCGTCTAAGGGAATCGATACTTCGCTCATGTCATCAGAATCTGAAATAATCACCACAACCACCTGCATTACACACATTTCAAAATTCTGGGTTTTTCTTTCTTTTTTTTAGTAATTGTTTTTACTAAAACCATTTAGTAATCAAGTATTCACCAAAATTTGTTTCCCTAATCAATAATGACACCAACGATTCAATCAATGATAATCGTTCATTCGATATCCAAAAATTGTTCGATTAATGATAATTTCACCACCGAGTCAATTAGTGATAATATCACCAACTATTCAATCAACAATCTCACACCACAAATGGTCCTCTAACCAATCATTTCAACCACAAAAAAATGTGTAAAACAAAAAATGAATTTTTACTAAAGATCATAAAAAATCCTAAGCTTTTTACCAAGCGTTTAGTCTAAACTTATGCCCTAATCAATAATCTCACCAACAATTCATTTAGTAACGTAAATTCTTGTGTAATAAGGCGGGTTTATACAAGAAAATTTTAAAATGGATATATTTGATGACTACCTTTTAACTTTTGTGCGTCATTTTCATGTTAGTAGGTTCTAGTATAACAAATAACTCGCATGAATTACGAAAAAAAAAAAAAAAAAAAAAAAAAAAAGGTAAATTTG
>JAOWBH010095961.1:0-14325 GCA_028566215.1 Silene coronaria | reverse complement strand
ACCCAACACCGTCAAACAGGCCCTCATACTTCCTCATTGGCGCAATGCAATGCAAGACGAATACGACGCTCTTGCGCAACCACCAATCACCATTGTCTCCTCCCGTCGAAATCTCAACCAAAACCAACAACCCCCCACGTCCCTATCTTCTTCTCAGCCCTCGGCATCACCCACTTCTGATCTCAGTTCCTCTCCCTCGTCTGGCATCACCCACTTCTGATCTCAGTTCCTCTCCCTCGTCTGCCACAATTCCTGCCCTACAACAACCATCTCCGTCATCTACTTCCACCCCTCCTCAAACCGACTCCGCTGCTCCACCACTCACTAAAACTGTCACAACAAGACTCGATAACAACATTCGAAAACCCAATCCTAAATACGCTAAACTTGCATGCCTTAACCCGTCTCCTGACAACCTACCCAACACCGTCAAACAGGCCCTCATACTTCCTCATTGGCGCAATGCAATGCAAGACGAATACGACGCTCTTGCGCGAAATCATACATGGTCTCTCGTTCCTCATTCACAATCTCAAAATGTAATTGGTTGCAAATGGGTATTTCGAAATAAATATAATCCGGATGGAACCCTTAAACAACACAAGGCTCGCCTTGTGGCCAAAGGCTTCCACCAATGCCAAGGTATTGATTATACCGAAACCTTTAGTCCCGTTATAAAACCCACTACTCTCCGTCTAATTTTATCACTTGCAGTAATAAAATCATGGTCTCTCCGTCAATTAGATGTTAACAATGCCTTCCTCCAAGGCCACTTAACTGATAACGTCTTTATGTCTCAACCACCCGGCTTTGTTGATCAAACAAAACCCAATCACGTTTGTAAACTCAATAAAGCAATATATGGATTAAAACAAGCCCCTCGAGCTTGGTACACCGAGTTAAAAACCCATTTAATTACTCAAAATTTTAAACAATCCGTCTCTAATTCGTCCTTATTTATTTTACAAACCAAGACTACCTGCATTTACATGCTAATTTACGTTGATGACATTATCATCACCGGACCTAATCCTTCACACCTACAAGAATTCATTAACACTTTATCTAATCGATTTTCTTTAAAAGATCGCGGACCACTTTCGTATTTTCTCGGCATAGAAGTTACTCCAAATGAATCCGGACTAAATTTAAACCAATCTAAATACATTCACGACCTACTCACCAAATACGACATGATTAACGCCAAACCGAATAGCACCCCCATAGCTGCCTCTCCAACACTCAAGCGTGAGGATAATCAACCCATTCATGATCATTCAGCTTATCGTGCCATAGTTGGAAGCTTACAATATTTATCTCTAACTAGGCCCGATATTGCCTTTGCTATAAACCGTCTAGCGATCATGCAGGTGACAAAGACAATTACATCTCGACAACCGGTTATATCATTTACCTAGGTCGCAATCCCATATCTTGGTCCTCCAAAAAGCAACGAGGTCTAGCATTGTCCACCACCGAAGCTGAATTTCGAGCAATTGCTTCCGTTACCACTGAAACAATATGGCTCCGCAATCTCCTTACCGAGCTCTCCATAACTGTCACCAAGTCACCTGCCATTTACTGCGACAACATATCCGCCACGCTCTACGCCAAGAACCCCGTCTTTCATTCTCGAATGAAGCACATGGCTCTTTCCTTCCACTTCGTCAAAGAACAACTTCAACTTGGTCAAATTCGCATTCAACACGTTGCTAGCAAGGACCAACTAGCCGACATTCTAACCAAGCCGCTACACAAGACCTCCTACCATGATCTACGAACCAAGATTGGCCTCATCCATCGAACGTCCATCTTGCGGGGGCGTGTTAACCATATCAAAGCAAATAAAAAAGATCCTACAAATATTACCAGTCAAGACAAGTATCAATTACCTTGTCTAACATTGTTCACATTGCAAATATAGGAAGTGTATATTTGTACAATATCATAATTATAGGATATATTGTAACTATCCCTTCATCTGTATCACTATAAATACGTAACTCTTCTATCAATAATATCATCAAAAACATTTTACCAGTATAACTCTTATAAATATATCAGCCCAAGCACAATCAATGTGTAGTAGTTAATGTAAAATATTATGGATCAATCCTAAAGAGAAAACAACCCGAAATGCCAGAGGTTTCGAAACAAGATACTTACTGAAAGCTTGAGTGGTCCTCCTCCCATCCGCTGTCCAAAACTGGGTAGGCTTCACAATCTTTGCGGGCCCACAAGTGTAACCAGGTCCTGGACCTTGTAACGTGAAGTTCCTCGGAAGCTTGACCGTTTTATTAGTCGTTCCTGATGAACCTACACTAATTTGGAAAGCACTAACAGCAGATGTTGGGTCTTGAGCCCAGGAGTTCAATACCCCTCCTCGGCAGCAATTTGCAAATTGCTGGTTGTAAGGAGTTTCAGGCAACAAATCAACCACTGTTGGAGTCTTCTTACAACAATGGGGAATGTTCCCTTTAAACTTTGAACAATCTCCTTGCTCCGTGGTTTGGCTTCCTGTCATGCTCCAAATTACCTCCTTCTTCGCCCATGTCCATCCTAGAATCCATCCAGGGGATTGAATATGACGGAATTGCTGAAAGTTGAACATTGTCACAGTAGCCTGCCCACGTAATAAAACAAAAATAGGAACTCATTAAAGAAAAACAATAATTTGAGGCAAGGATGGATTTTTTTCAAATGCTCGAGCAGATGATGAAATATATCATTCTAATACAATTCATTTTGATTTACTAATTTTCCTTTTTGGTCCATTCAGCCCAACTCACTATATGTTCCTTTCTCAGCCGTTCAACCCAATTAACTACATTTTCCTTTCTCACCCATCCAACCCAATTCACTACTTTCACGCATTTGGGTGAATTTTAACTGCGAAAACCACAGCTACCCTGCCAGCCTATGTGGTTCTCTTGTTTATCCAATTGTTTTACTTGCGCTTTCATCCACGAGACACACGCACTTCCCATTTACACGTCTCTAATAAATTGTCCCATAGGCCATAATAGTGAGTCCAAATGACTAGAGAGCATGAACTATATTGATCGACGATCATTTTCATTAATGAACACACATTGCAGATAAATAGTCACGAGATAGATCGGTCTTGCAGTACTTACGGTATATCCGTCTGGGTTCCATAGTGTAATATCCCATTTGATAGTAATATTACCATTCGGATCAAGTGGATCATAAGCTTCTGCAGGAACAATTTAACAGACAAATCTAAGAGTGTCACTATATCTTAGAAGAAATCCAGCATGCAATTCCATACTACTCCCTCCATTCCATATTTATCGTCCCCTTTTCTATTTTGGGAGGATTTAAGGAAAAGTGGTGATTACCAACATTACCTCGTAAATAAAAGAAGAATTGAGGAACCAATTTTATGGGGATGGTTAAAGTTTTTCCTTACTAAATTTGGAATTGGGACGATAATTATGAGAGATAATTATGGGATAGAGTGAGCATGCGAATGCTCTCATGATAAGTTTATCACAGGAGCGTCTCTCATAAAAATCATTTACTTATTTCCATTTCCACTACCCATTACAAAGTTACAGACCAAAAATTTTACCATACAATTTTGAAACATAACCAATTCAAATTCTATTCTATAAGGAAACGGGAATTCAAAAGGATCAAACATTGGAAATACCCAGTAAGTAACCCTAACCTAATTGAACAAATAATTATAATTTCCGTCAAACTACACTATAAAATAATCTTCCTCAAATATTTAGCAACATGAAGAACAATACAATAACATAAAAATCACAAATATTTTTATAACCCAAAAAAATCAAGAGAAATTACAAGGATGAAGTGGGTAATTTACCCGATGAAGTAAAAAGAGTAAATGAAAGGAATAACACAATGAAAGACACCATTTTTACACTTGTTGCTACAATTAGCAAGAGTTGTAAACTTGTACAAGTGTAGGATGAAACCAGATGAAGGGAGCAGCCTTTTGGTGGAGTTTATAATACTTGTCCTGGCTATTTGCACTATTTTGACTGGGGTTTTACGCTCCTGATTCTTCTAATGAAAGTGACAACTATAGACTATTGGCAAACACAAGCTCTCATTTGCGACCACCGATATCCGTCACAAACTTGTGACTGGTCAAGTTTGGCCGATGAACACAAGTATAGGCTATTGGCAAATAGAAATTCTCATCTCCGAAAAGCATGACACCAATATCCTAAATTAACTACGATTTTTCTAATGTGTGCACTGCTACCCCTAGTGCTCTTTTAGGACACATGTTAAAAATAGTCGCTTTTTTTATTAGTTTTGTACGAGTATATACTATGATTAAAATTGATTTAGAAAAATTAAGGGCATGTTTGGCCTAATTTTTTAAAATGTGTTTTTTTTTTTTTGTAAAAAATACAATTTGGCAAAACTCATTTATTTAAAAGTTTAAAATAGTTTTTTAAAAAATTCAAAAATTGGTTGTTCACCCTTAAAAATAGAAGTAACAATTTGGTGCTTCTAGTATTGAGCTTGAAAAAGTAAAACGCAGTTTTAGCAAATTATGCCACACATGAAGTTCTAATATGGTACTAACAAGGAAATTTCTAATGAGACTTTTAAATTTTAAGTCCATTTTAGTAAACTAAAAAGACACCCAAGTTATTGTCTTTTAGGGAGTATGATTGTTTGTCAAATTTTAATTCTTTCGTAACACTAACACGTCTCTAATATTACAGATCTCCGCCGGACTTAACCTTACAATTTAATTTTGAACGAGTACTTGATATAATATAATAATCACAATTTACCGCTTTTCCAATATAACCGATAGAAAATCAAGATAGCAAAAATGACTAGTTTTTGGGAAAACTCAAAATTGGTTTCAGGCATGAAAAAAATTAGGATAAGGTAAGGGTGTCTAGCAGTGTAGGTGCAAGAGTTGCAGCCACAAAAGAGTAAAGATCGCTTTCTTATTGCATTGTGTTAGTGCCCACTTTCATCCCATTTCATTCTTTGTGCACCACCCACCCCCTTCAATTAAACAACAACAATGGTGTGTTTGCAACAATCTTTTCTGCATTGTATACCACATACATTCCTCCACACTTCTCCTCAGGTAGTTACTTATTGTTTTCTAAACTTTAAACCATGATCATTTTTATTGGGTTTTATGTGTTAATGCGCATATTTCTATGTAAAGCGTAAGCCACCCCTTGCATTTTACCTACATACATGCCCTTCTATAATTTCTTTTATTAACTACCCGTGTTTTAATGAGTTTAATAGATGGTACGAGTAGTGTCTTACACTAATTTAATGTAAAATCGTTCTACACGAGACCCGACTCATGTTAATTACTAACAATTTTCTGAAACAGGTGAACAATAAAGGGGTTTCTTGGAAAAAGGTGTCTGTTTTGGTGAGGGCTGAACAAGTTTCTTCTCAAGGTCTCAACTTTCTTGTCTTTTCAACTTGTATTAGAGAATTCTTTTGTTTTAGAATGTTTACTACGGAGTACATTGCAAAATTCATGTGAATTTCTATGGTATCCTCTAGGGCTCTACAGTATCTGGGTGCTTTGCAGTGGTGAAACTAGGATTTATAGCTAGGGGAAACAATTTTCCGGTGAAGAACTAGTAATGCAATAAGGCGAATTAGGGAGTTTAATGGAAAGGGATGAGCTTGGTTTCGGCACTACAATTTTTTGAAAATGGGTAGTTTGTAAGATGGAATCACCTAATAGTAGAAGTTCTCTACTGGTCAGTAGAATTCCTAGGCAAGACTTTTTTTTAAGAGCTGAATTTAGTTTTAGAGCATTGTTGCGATTGTGCTGGTTCTGTCTAGTTGGGTAGATGAATTCGCCTTTTACAGTAATCAGTATGATTGATCATATTTATGGGACAAATTGGAGAGTACTAAAGATTAGCCATATCAGTAAGTCTTACTTAGGACGGTCTTATGTTTTATCTAATCGCTCTATTCATCTGAATTTACTGCATTTCTAGACGGCACAAGTTTTAAGAAAGCGGCACGTGGGAAAGGTATATATGTCAAGTGGATGGACTGACTGAGAGTATATGTAAGAGCAAGTGGATGTACATAGAACCTGCAGAATTTTCCGATGTATTTTTGTCTTTTGTAGTCAAAGTTCACCCAAAAGAGCAGATGCAGTGAATTTGTTTGAACGGTTCAGAAAGGACAATTTGGTGAATCCAAAGTAATGGTGGTAGTAACTAGTAATAAATTAGCTAGATATTTTGACATAGTAATGTTGGTTGGAATTTATTTGGAACCATGTTAAGTACTACCAGTAGTTTTGTGAATGTTTCTTGTGCATCTAGTGGCAAGTTTTACATCATGTAGAAATCGTTAAAATTCATAAGTATTCCATTTATGCAATGGTCTAACAAAGTAAAGATTTTCTTCTTTTCACAGATAGAATATCAAAGAGGCAGCTTCTAGCCTTTGGTACTTGTTTCCCTGGAATACTATTGTTTACAGAGACCCCAACATCATGTAAGTGACAAATGTTTGTGTTGTGCTACGTTTAGCAGACTATGTTTCTGATTTGTTCTTATCAGACTATTACGATAAAAATGTTTTGGATTGTGATTTTATAGTGTTGTATTTTGCACTCAAGTAATGTCTAGAAGTGCAACATCTCATAATAGTGGCAGATATCCTAAGAGCACACCCTTGATATGGTTCAGTTGCTGCAGAACCTAGGAAGAACTTCCTCTCTGTCTCGGACAAAAAAGACGGCTATGAGTTTCTCTATCCATTTGGTTGGCAGGTCTTATTTCTTCTTTGACATGGCAATTGCCTTGTGTGTGAATGTTAAATTGCATTGGTTTTTCTATTGTGTGTGTGTCTCATATGTCTCTGCATTCTGCTTCTAGGAAGTGGCTATTCAAGGTCAGGACAAGGTCTTTAAAGATGTCATTGAACCATTAGAAAGTGTCAGTGTGAATATCCTTCCAACTGCCAAGCAAGACATACGAGAATTTGGACCCCCAGAACAGGTTTGACTTATAGTGGATTAATGGCTAGATCTGAGATTCATTTAATTTTTTTGTTTTTATCTATTTCTATTATGAATGTTTGGCTTTGGAACACTAGAAAAAAGCAAATGACTCATTAGGTGCAGCGCTTGCAGCAGTTGAATAATGCAGTTCTCAGCCCCATTTATTATATGGGTCACGGAGAAACAGCCTCTCAGTGTCTCCTAACATTGGGATAAGGCTGCATACATCCATGCTCCTTGCCCCTTCTTAGGCCGAATCTCTTGAGGCACCTGCGCACTCTAGTTGTCGGATATTATGGTTCTCCAGTGTAAATTAATCCAAACTAAGCCTCCCCTTCCGATATTAATCCATAGTATTGTTTAACTCAGACAAATCCGAACTATCGCATCATTTATCTTGCATTGAACTCATCCCAAATGTGACCTGATTTAGGTAATCAGAGTGTGGTTTTTTTTTTTTTTTTTTCCTGATTCTATTACCTTCTAGTATCATTTTTATTCTTCCTCCGTCATTCCCCTTTACTGTCACCACCACCACCAACACATCAATTCCCTTTATTGCCACCACTGTCTTCTCACCAAACCACCACAACAACACTTCTAGGACATGTCGGCAGAGACCGATCGCCGGCGACCTACCCTACACCGATTCTAGAAAACAAATCAAATAAACCCATAAAAATCTGGGCATAATTTGGATGGATTAGACGTTATGAGAGATGGCGACAGATTTCATGAAGGTTTTACGGTCTTTACAATGGGATACTGCTTCTTTGTTCTCGATCTTCGACTGTGAACAACCCAGTTTCTCTAATTTACTGTGAATTTGATTAAGGGGACTAAATTAATTAGAAAGTAAGTAGCATGTTCGGCAGGTGATATATTGGTTGGAAATTGATGAAGAAGATAATGAGAGAAGAGAGAATAAACGAGAAGAATCTCATGGGTTTGATGAATTTAGTTTTTTTTTTTTAAAAAAAAAAAATTGACCTGATCAATAGGTAGCCGTATTCTGAGAAATATGAAGGCGTAAATCGGATTATTATGAGTTAAAGTATAGTATGGATTAATATGAGAAGGAGAGGCATAGTTTGGATTATTCCTATGAAGTATCCCCAAATTAAAAGTAAAGACCCTTAGAAGTCATTGTATTATGAGGCGATAATTTTCGTTTCTCTTTGGCTCAGGTTGCTGAAACACTGATTAAAAAGGTTTTAGCTCCTCCTACTCAAAAAACAAAGCTTATTCAAGCAAAAGAGGTTTGTATCTCTGTCTTTTTTGTTCTGTTTGCATTACTTCGTATGACATTTCAGTTTCTTAATTTGATCTGTGTGGTTTACCTGACATTATAATAGTCTGTGTCCTGAATTACTGAAACCCTGATCTTCAGTTCGGTACTAGTGTAGTGGTATGCTAAATAAGGGGCTGCATTATTTGTAAATTTGGCCGATGGTATTTGTTGTGGTATAAAATACATCTTTCAAGCAAATTAGTGACTGAAGGCTTATTGCCTGTTTCAATCTTCTGGGTGCCTAAGAAATCAATATATTTGGTGCTGATTACTCATCCAGCATCAAAATTCAAAATGCATACATAAGGCCTGAAACGACTTGTAAATTTGAATTATCAATTTACGACCTCAAATATCTTTAAATTGTTTCTTTTTGTAGGGTAATGAATACGAGTACTTGTTTTTATTTAACAATTAAGAAGTTTCTGTATATCATAATATCAAAAGGTGTGCCTAACAATATTGTCCAGATGACTAAAGACTCTTGCCTATGGTGAAGGGTGAAATAAGGGGGTTCTCAGTGCAATTTATCCTTATCCTTATCCTTACCCTTGTGTGTATGGTACTGAAAACTGTGTCAAGATTCATCGACCAAATGTTGCTTCACAACATAGTCTTGACAAGAGCGTAAAAAGGCACCAGGACTAACAGATATGTTAACCTCTATTCTCAAGCTAGTGATGTAACTCCCTCCTATCTAAAATCTCTCAACTATCTCCTCCTATGATGCACAATCTTAACACTGTTGACAACTTGGTTAGGAATTCAAGAGAGAGTAGCGATTTCTTGTTCTGGAGGTACTGAGTATCATGGGGTCCTGCATACAAGCATTCAAATTCAGTATATGGGACGCATTTGCAAATATTTTGATGTTTTAGGTTCAGATACGAGTATGGCCACATAACCTGAAAAGAAATGTCCATTTTCATATTAAGTGTTTCAGCATAAAAGATCTTGCTAAGGGATTACCGTCTAAAGTACCCTTAAATATGTTGGATGATTTTATCGCGAAAAAGAATGATGATCTGTCATTGTTGGCTAATAGTTCGGCATTCACTCGAATGTATTATTTTTTTTGTATTTCTCTAGAGGTAATACCAATAACCTTTTCTCCGGCATTAAGAATTTTTCCACATGACTATATAAGTTTTATTAAGCTGTAGGGGCTCACACTAGACCTCGCAAACGAGTCAGTCGGATCGGGTTCAAGTCGGGTCAGTTCGGTGCGTCACATTTTCTGGTTAATTCAGATTGGGTCGGGTCATTTCGGGTTTTGGGTCTGTTTTCATATGTTGGTCAGGTCATGCACGTCGGATTATTTTGGGTCCGGAGTCATTTTCGGGTCAATGATTCAGAGAAAAAAAAGTATGCTTAGTATTATTACCTATTTTTAGTTTAGTTTTGATGATTGATTCTTTATTTTAACGTAATTAAGATAAAATGTGCTTTTACATTAGTCTATTTCAAGTCGTTTTTTATTTCAATTAGAGTTATGTTTTGTTGGGTCATTTTCGGGTTGGGTTTTTTGGGTCGGTTCATTTCGGATCGGGTCAGTTATGGGTCAACAAAGGTCGGGCCATGTTCAGGTCAATTCGGGTTTTGGATCACATTTGGGGGTTGTATTTCAGGTGTCTCGGGTCAGCCTTCGGGTCGGTTTGGTTTTGCTAGGTCTAGGCTCAGTGGCTTTCAGTTAGCTACAATGTACAGAACTCTTCACGCTTATGCTTTCTCTCTTAGGTCATTGCTATTTAGTTGAGTGGGGTGGAAGTCATTGATTCATCATGCCACTGATTATAGCATAACCGTTATGTATGCCTATTTGTTCCTTCACATCATGGCGTGTGTGGGTTTTAAAAGAGCTGGATATGCACACGCGTTTTACAAATTTACATGCCTAAATTCCAGAGAGACTTTGTATGATTTGTGCACTAGCTTTGCGTATCGTGTATGCTTCATACTACGAGCTAAAGGGCTATGTACTTGTGTGCATCAGTTTTTATATCATTAAAAGTTGACTTCATTGCTTTATGTGGAATGAATTGGTGAAATTTTGTTTATGGAAGAGGAGTTAGCTCATTGAGATATGCTTGTAAATCAGGTATCAATTCCAGGCCCAAGACTCACTACTCCTCGACATTGGAATGACTGAATGAAATAAAATGGCTCACTAATTAAGTTTTCTATGCTTTTTGTACGTTGAAGTAACTAAACATCGATACATTTTACGATGCAATATTCTCTATGGTGCATCCAAAACCATGCATTTTATCACGGAGATAAGAGTACTCACATATTACCCCATTTACCCCACTACATGCGAGATCCATTGATAAACTTGATACAATGGAGTAGTGTCATTGAAGAATAACGATAACCACCTTATGTTGCTTGCAGCATGAAGCTGATGGAAAGACATATTATACGTTTGAGTTCCTTGCCCAAGCACCTAATTACACTCGTCATGCTCTCAGTGCTATCTGTATTAACAACGGTATGGAACATATCCTGCATTTTGTTTGGCATTATGTTTTTCTGTATTGATGTCAGTTGCGTCTGCTATCATAGAAAATATCATGATGTCTAACTGTCAACTGCAAATGTTATGCACCTATAATTGTTATGTGCATGGTTGTTTTGGTAACTAGTAGATAGAAAGAGTGGCTATACTTATGCTTTAATTATAAGTTACGATTCTATCTATAAACCATATAACAGCATACCAACTCTTTCAGGCCATCATTCATGTGCCTGAACCGCCTTGACATCATTTGCTCTCTTTTAAACCTCAGCATCAATGTGTATCATGCAATTTTATGATCGTATTCTTTCAGCACCTATTGAATACTTAAATGAGTTGTAACTGATACGAGTAGTTGAAGAATATTTCTGCAGTGATACGGACGTTGGCTAAATATTATTCAACTACTCTTATCAAGAACTCCCAATAAATCTCAATTTTACGGGCATTTTTATCGTTGCTGTAAAGCGTGCTATCAGAACAGTTTTAACGCTGACAGGTTTCGGACCTGGTCATGAGGACCACCACTCTACAATTTCACCAGTAGCTGAAATCTGCTCCACCTATGTACAGCTGAACATGTGTAAACTGTGACCAAAATATACATATCTAAAAACTGTTCGCATGTTGATGACATAAGATGTTTTATTTTGTATCTTTCAAAAGAGAGATGAAATAACTGCCTGTACTGGACTACTGCCTCGTTATTGCAGGTAAGTTTTACACATTAACAACAGGCGCAAATGAGAGAAGATGGAACAAGATGAAAGAGAGATTGAACACCGTCATTGATTCATTCAAAGTCTTCAAAGAATCCTCAATGGTTGATTATGGTAACTAAACATTCTATGCTGACATTTTACATCCTTTTTTGCGCGACTTGCACAAATATGAGTCTGTTATTAAACTTCTTTCTCCAAATACTTGACTGCTAGAGAATATATGTATTTTTTTTCGATTTTATCCAGATTTACCATACCGCAACACTCTGTGTAAAGTCTTTTATCAAATGCAAAACTGTTTGATCAGTTACGTCTTGGTTTGCTAGTTTGAGTTTGGCTACTGATCAATATGAATTACCAATAACTGAAGACCCCTGCATGCTTGTTTAAAGAATAATCTGTCCAATAATAATATATAATCATTATACTCATAAGATCATCACGCTGATGTGAAAAGCAAATGTATCTAGATTTTGGTAAATGACAGAAGAATATTCTTTATAACTGTGGGACTTATAGTTTATACCCTTTATGCTCATCCTTGTTGAATTAAAGTATGCTGAGGGATGAACTACTGATGTGGAACTCACTCAGTTACTTAGAAATCTAAATATTATTATTGATCAAAGGATCGGTCGTCTATAGACCTAACAAAGCTATCCCGATCCTGAGACTGTATGAAACATAAGACACAAGATTACACGCACGACTTAGAGGCTTACATTGAACTGATCTATTTTTTCTTGTACCTTGAAAGGAACCTGCTAGGATTACTCGACTTGATCAATCTTCTTAAACATTCTTGACACCTCGACGTTCTGATATGACTTGAATTTAAAACAAGAGACATAAGTATGGTAGTTGGGTCTAACATATGGACATGCACTCGTAGCAGCTACTTCTAAACACGTATGAGTAAAGTTAAGATGCGACATCATACATTTACGTACGTTAGGAATACAGGGAGTGGGAAGCGAAACAGATTACTGCAGTGTGGTATATCATATTTAATGGACATGTTGATATGCAAAATCATACAGTATTATATCCTCCCATCATTTGCATCAGTTGTGATATAGATAGGGTGCATAATTGAGCACGTATGCCATGTGAACAGTGAATCACTTGTATATTGTGATCTCAAGATAGTGTGCAGTACACTAGATCATCATACTCCGGATCATCTTTTGATATAAAGAATACAAGGTTCCTCATGGAAGGCTTTACGTATAAACCCCTTTCTGCGTAAAGTCGGCCAGCTTTCTCCATACCTCTAACAGCTACTGTATAACCACATTACTCCAAGACGGAATAAAATCTGATATACACAATCATCTTCGCCATCTACTGACCATTATCCGAATGACCCTTAATGAGTGTTACTTTGTTAGAGTATAAAACTAGTCATGGGGCTCTCACTATCCGCTTATGTATTAGAGTGACCATAGGGTCACAGGTTTAAATATCATGTACTATCTTTTCTAAAGTTGAATATTAAACATCAGGTATGAGGAGATCTAAGCACCTACGCTCCATCCATATTTTAGATTTATATTATATAGCCATACTATGGTAATGATGGTGATAATGATTGTGAAGATGAGCATGATAAGCACATAATGGCCTAAAGTAGCCTAAGATTAGGGGTAATGAGAAAAGGACAATGTATGTATGTATGTATGTATGTATAATGTATGAGAAGCATCCAACAAGGAAATATGATGATATGCCAAATCAAAATGCTTAAAGTAGACTACTTAAAAAGTTAAGTGATGAGAAAGCTCATATGCTTCTTTTTAGGGCTCTCCAAACTTAAGGGCTGCCTATATATATATATATATATAATAAAGGCAACAAAAGAGCATTAGGGTTTTAATGGTGGCCCCAAAACTATTCTTAGTGATAATCGACCTGTTAAAGTAACTAAATTAATACTAATCACTTTTTAAGTTACTGTATCGTATCATGTTCAGACAACCGGGCTTAGATCTGCCATGCATTATTACAGCAACTTGAACAACAAGTTTATAAACTAGTCAGTAGAGTATTACTTCTCCGCCTCAACCATTTGTTCATCTTTAATTAAAAGAACTCGCACAATGAATAAAAAAATAATATAATTAAGAAAGGCATATAAATGAAGCGATTAAGTAGTCATAACTTGTATTCCGAATTACCTATTTTAAGTTCTAACATAAAATCTCGCAATTATAAATTTCACTATAATGATTAGTAATCGTGATATCCTTATAACATGAATAAAAAATTCACATTACGACACATTTTCTCTAACGAGTTAAAGGTAGACATGTCAAACTATAATTACCGCATCTAAACATTCTACCAACCGAAGATGCATGTCCGGTTAATAAAAAGGAGGTATAGTGGTCAATTGATCCCAAACTCCCAAGTTTCAATCCCTCGGCTCCATTTGCCCTTATGACTCATTTGACACCAAAAAGTGTAAACATTCTACTACCTAGGCCCTGTTCTTTTGGACTGAATGAGATCTGAACTGAACTGAACTGAATTTATTGGATCTGAACTTATCTGAACTGAACTTATAAGATCTGAACTTAACTTATAGGATCTGAACTTAACTGAACTTATATGATCTGAACTGAACTGAACTTATAGGATCTGAACTGAACTTATAGGATCTGAACTTAAACTATATTAACTTAATTTAATTTAATTTAACTATTATTATTATTATTATTATTATTATTATTATTATTATTATTATTATTATTATTATTATTATTATTATTAT
>JAOWBH010095740.1:0-14326 GCA_028566215.1 Silene coronaria | reverse complement strand
AACTATGAGTGTGAATATAATGTTGAAACATGAGTTAAAATGGAGAATTTATGAGCATGTTGGGTTTTGTCATGATACATGAAAGAATGATGATAGTGGATTTATATTGATAAATGATGCATGATATATGTTCTATGATGTTGGTACCAAGGTGTGTTTGGCACACCTTGGAGTATTTGCATATCTATGATACTTGATAGAGTTTGGAGGTGATATGAGAGTTATGGAGGTGTTGAGGAGACGTGAGACTGTTGGGAGACCATCTCACGCTTGAGTCGTCCCTTAGGGCTTCCCACCCTAGGAGATGTGCACATTAATGGGTTGAGGACGGAGAGACTTACGGTGAGCCGTAAAGTCCGGTTAGTGCCCGAGCCTTTGCTTAGGTGCGTCCCGGTACTTGTTTCGGACTGCAGTCCGGGTAGTGGGTGACGGTGTTGCGATGCAGTTACCGGTGTGGATGGAGGTGAGGAGGTGGTACGGTATGTTTTTACTTCTTTTTATATTGCATTCATATCATCTCACATGTTCATCATTTCATTGATTAGCAAGAGTAATGGATTTTGGAAAAACTGTCAATCCATATGATAATTTTCAATCATGTGGGGAGCAGTGGTTTGACATGTATTCATGTATAGATGCATAGCATGCAGGCTTGGAGCTTGGGAGCGGTCCTTATTTATCTCGCAACTCTTTTGTTACATGGTTTATATTATTTAGACTTATGAGTATCTTAGATGAGACTAGATGGATTGTAGTATTTGGTAATTCATATTGAACTTATGTATGACTTCACTTTATAATTTTATGATAATAGCTTTGGATTGAATTGTTCGCACTACATACTCGGGAAACCGAGCTTGTGGCACCTTCATAGCTCGAGATAGCCTTATTCGCGGCCTCTCGGTCAATGGGGGTGTTACATTTCCACACTTAACTGCGCAAAATTAAAGTATCACCTAAACAATCCCGTGAACTTCAGTTTGTTATGGTTCCCACCAAACTACATTAATTATTATTTAGGTGAAATGTCTTTGTGTGTATGTGTTAGCAACACATGGCTATAAAATGTCAGCATGTTTCATACTAACGAGTTTATATTCAAGTGTAAAATTAAACAATTAATCTCAAACGCACTCATGATTTTCACGGGTACAAAAACTAGTTATTATTTTATTAGCTACAATATTATGGGTGGTGTTAAATGTTAGTTTTATCATAACAATTCTAATCTTGTGTTTTATGTTATTTCCAAAATTGTTGATGCAATTTGAATATCTATTAATTAGTGAGGGTACAATATCTTTGAGGATCTTTATTTGGCAATATTACGGTTTGGTGTAACAATTAAATTGTTGTACAAAAGGTTAACTAACTTTATACAATCCTTAAATGTTTTTAACTTATACCTCTTAGGTGGGCGCAAATCCCAATTGTACACCTATTTTTCAGGAAAGTCCACTTGTGCCCTCCAATTCTTTAATTACATAGCAATTATGACCATAATACTAAACACCGTTAATTAAAAAGGTAAGTACTAATAATATCGGGTGAAAAAACCCTTAAGTTAACATCTTAGACCCTTTAAACTTTAGCTTAACATGTGAAATACCCTTAAAGCTTTACTTGTTCTCTTCCCCTTCCTAACTTACTCATTAAGTCTCTTAAAGCATAAACTTCCAAATTGATGAAGCATAAACTTCCAAATTGATCAAGCATTGTGTTTCCTTATTCACCACATTTTTTTTTTGATATTGCCAATCATATATTACCAATTCATAGAATACTCCATAAACAAAATATTTTATTTCAAAATTATTTTATTGATTGTGCGCACAATGTAGTAGATGAGTTGAGTTTGAAGGTATGGTCATGGTGGGGTTTGAATGGGAGAGGGGAGTTGGGGTGGGAGTTAAGGTGCAGGATTGTATTCCATGGTGGTGGGATGGGTGGTGGTAGATATATAATAAGCAAAATTTTAAAATTGCGTCGATTTGCACATACTTCAAACGTTTATTGGTAAATTGCACATATTAAAACGTTTGGTGGTCAATTGCACCTAGCCCCAAACGTTTGGGATCATGGTTATTGTGTAACTAAGATATTGAAGGACGCAAGTGGACTTTCACAAAAAGTAGGGGTACAAGTAAGACAAGCCAATATGTGAAGGGTATATATATATATATGTGAGAATTTCCCAGAAAAAAAAAAAAATAAAAAAAAATTCTCAGCAAAATTACAACAAAACTTAACCTTGACATTAAAGGCAAAGGCCAAATAAATCTGTGCAATGGGTATCAATAGTTCTTGCCATTATACTTGTCTAAAATTTGCAATTAGCTATTAGCTGTTCTACAATATTACATACACAATTCCTCCAACATCTGACAGCTTGCCAGAAAAAATGAAGATACAAATTAAAGTTGAAGACTATGTAATCCACTGTCACTGCAATCGCATTGAAGCAACACAACAGTCAATCGTGTTCATGTGTGTCACGATCCCTCTCTCCCTCAAACATTTCTTCGCGACTGAGAACTCCGTGAGAGGGAAGTCATTCCTCACAAAAAATAATGGCTCATAAAGCTGATAATCAACCACGGCTTCTTCTACCTTGCCTTTACTTTCACCTTCTTTGTTGTCGCAGTCACAAATGTAGATCTACTAGAGAAAGGGAAGATGATCTCAGAGAGATTGTGGACTAGTCCTTTGTCGTAAATGTTTGTTTTCTCCACCACCTCTGCATCCTTGAGAGGTGATCTCTGGAAAAAGGACTTCCATTTGCTCACAGGAGGTTTGTTTTCGAGGCTAAGACCGGAAAGACTTGCCTTGAGGGCTGATGCACTAGCCTTCGCTTCGTTTATCTTCCTTTGCAGGCTTTCGTAGTCTTGCCATTTATATGTCTAGAAAGGGAGAAAATCATAACTTGATCACTTCCTATATTTGGTTATGATACTCTGACATTGTACTATACGTGGGCATGTTGCATATCAACCTGACACTTCTTCTGACATGACACTTCATTTCAGGCAAACAAACATGAAAAAACTTCACAAAATAGTCATGCGTGACACATGCAGTTTTGTCTAAGAAAATAGATAATAACATTACCCTGCTACCCTAGTATCTCATAAAAAACATAATGTGCGTACAAAACACAAAGTAGAAATTGTTTCTAGATGACCCATAACGAACACGTCGAAAAGTGACCAACTCTTATATCAAAATATCAAAAAAATATCAAAACTCAGCGAGTCAATCAGGCTTTACTCCATTAAAATCCTCTAAAGATGATATAGGGAAAGCAAAATGCTAATTTGATTTTGATATCACTTTTAGTATTTTAGGGAAACACAATATGCATCTACTTTATAAATCTTGCCATGTTTGTTTCCCAAATCTATTGCAGTTTTCTCATCGTTTTTATTTTCCATAAATCATGGGCTCAATCAAGGTATTAGAGAATCCAATAATCATCAATGTCCAGCTAGAAGTAATCAGGGAAAGGAGGGGGAGACATACCTCGTTCGTGGTGGTATTTGAATAACACAGCTTTGCATGATACCCGAAGAAAGCAGCCATCAGCAAGCAAACGACGACAAGAAACACCATAAGAAGTATCTGAGTGTTATACGAGCTCAATAACCACTGTTTATGGGGCAAAAGATTTTAACAGAAAATTAGTCAATTCATACCCCTGGTGAAGCATTGTAAACACATTTGCTGTGAAGAAGGGGAAAGAAGTCAACATCCAGGTAAAAAAAAAATCACATGTCGAGATTTCGGTGAAAAAGCAGAGATCGAACTCGAAGAAGTAGTTCTATTTAAGGAATTCATTCGGAAAAAAGAGGGTGTAACTGCTTGTTGGTGAAAACTGTTTACCAAATACTGCTTCCGTCCCAATCATTTGTTTACCCTTTTTAATTCTTTGTGAGGATATTTTAATCAAAGGTAAACAAATGAATGGAATACACTAATGCAAATAGACCATGTTTCTTTGTAGTTGTCACCTGTGCAACATGCGGAGCTAAGCCTCGATACGAATTCTCAATTCCATAATAAACTGCGAATTGAATACAAGGCGCAAAAGTTATCTCAAGTACAATAATGCAGCACGGGTTCTCTGTGTGAAAATGAAATTAAGAAAGACCAAACATATTACCAGTTAAAATATGAATAATTTTGAGTTCCTTCAATCGACTAGCGAGAATCAAACTGAGGGCAATAGATCCATATAGACAGAGACAAAAATGCCTGCAAAAACATAGAACTTTACAACTAGGAACTGGAAGCCTATTTACTTCCATCTTTGGCAATTACACACATTATGGAGTAATTTTATACGATAGATGTGCTGATGTGCTCTGCTAATTGATGCAGAACACTTGTGTGGACTTATAGCTTCAAACATAGGAAACCCAAAGCCAAAATATTAAACATGAGAAGTGCATAAACTAATCCCCTTAAAATGTAAGGACTGCAGGGAAAAAAAAAGCAATGAATAATTAACAAAACAATTGGATTCCAATAACTTTGTTCAGTTAGATTTAAGAATTTTCAGCATGAGAAAACTGATTAATGCTGCCAAATCAAAAGAAATACTCACCAGAGAAGAAAGGCCATAAAGTACCTAGTATTTCTTTCCCCAATACAGTTATTCTGCAGCAAAAAATAGTGAATAAATATTGAGCAAGGGAAAGTCTCAGAGAGATAAGGCGATAAGTATATCTAAAACAAGAAACATGTAGACAAGTGATGCAAACCATCCAACCGCAATGGTGATCGAATCTGGCAACACAGCGGTCACATACACTGCAGTGCTTGGATCGTGCGGGCCTACACAAGACCAAAAGAATTATCAGCTTACAGAGAGCACAAGCTTGTTGAAAAAAAAATCCTTAGTTAAGATATATGCAAACTGCACACATTACCATGAGAGGCTCTCATAAGATAACGATAAGAATTATCAATATGATTGGGTAGTTATCCTTCAAATTCAATTTTTAGTGGATTAGTGACTACAGTGAGTATTGGGTAATATTTTGAGTTATAAGGGTCCATCTTGACATAATATTGAAATATGAAACTCACTTCAAAATTTTGCAAGTTGAACATTCTCGCTCAGAATATATGATATTATCATAAGGGTACGCAGAGATATACTGAGATACATTTTCAGCCTTCACAGTTCCGGGATCAGAAAAACTTGTCAGCAAAAACAGTAAAACACCAACTCCAATAGCCACAATGCTTATATACCTGCAAAAACAAGAAACGAATAGGAGTTTGAAAAGAATTAACAACATAAAACATCTTTAACAGCTAACATGCAACATAAATACACATTCAATCATGCACATATCTTTGGGGAGTAAAGTACCTGTGAATATCACTCAAATAATAATTAGGAATGTAAGCAAATGAAGATTGCACAATGAAGTAGTATGTTGCTGATAATATTGCAGCATACAAGATCTGCAAGGCCAAATGCATAACACATGGACGTGAGCAACAAGTGATATTCATAAAATCTATTAGCAACATCACACAAACAAGAGGCACATATAACTAGAAGGATCTCATATGTTGCCTATTGACTTAAATTTAGAACATCCATCCATAAGCTCTAATATATTCACAAGATTAGTCTCTAGCAATAACAGCAGCAAAAACTAATTGAGGTCAGTTAACATGAACACGATCATAATTAACATTTCTTAAGATTAAACCAAAAGCAAAATGACAGAAAGAAAATGGGGAAGGACGACGACGACGAAACAACATATTATTACCCCAGGTTAGCACACTCTGACAAACATTACCTCTCATTACCCAAAAAGTGTACACGTTTTCGTACTTATCTAAACAAGTATGTATTCGACTATTCGTTAACCTTTAGAAAATCTATAACTCCCTTAAGCATACAAAAAGGAGGCAGACGTAGAAATAGGGGGAGTTCATAAATGAAAAAAAGGAGAAAAGGGGGCAAAATTAGGATAATTCATCTATTTTGTTAGCCCGAAATATGATGGGAGAAAAAGGCAAGAAAGATAAAATCACGGATGATCGAAGCCCACAAAGGGGTTGAGGATACCACTATATAAACATTAAATGCAGGATATGTTACATTACGCTAAGGGAATGCAAAAGAGAAAACAGGAAAAAAGCATTAACGTGGAAGGCCTAAGGAGAATTGGAGAAGTACAATACTCACCTTCTCTCAAATTGAGGCAAGCTAAATTCTAACAAAATAATATCAAAAAATGAACATTAAGACTGTGTCAAACACTTCTGACTCAGAAGAACAAGAAGCAAAACCCACATACCTACAAAAATCCAGAAAAATGGACAAACCATGTGAAACACATAGTTCACTCATGGCATGTAAAACATGGTTCAATTATTGTCTCACTGTGTGTTTCACATGTACATACCCAAACATGGGATTTCTTTTAAACCTTTTATTTCAATATTAGTTATATTAAGCATTAATATGCGTTGTGCACTTGTGCAGGTTGACTACGAAGACTGATGAGGATGGAATATATGATAAATATACGCTCATGAATAATTTAGTGTTTGATAAAAACAAAAAGGTGTTTGAGTAGGAGCTAATAGCTGTATCAAAAGATGGTTTTGATTTTTTTGTTGCATTTATAAAAAACCAGGAAAGTGGTAATATTATCTTGGTGTCAAAGAAGAGGAAAATATAAAGGGAAACTAGTTGATCAGGAAAACGCTAAGGAATGCGCTTGCCCAATTACTATTTGTATTGTTCACATCAAGACATGAGGTTTTGTAGTTAGATATATAATCACTTGTTTCACATTTATATGGCCGTAGGTTCTGTTATGTATGTCAACAAATAGAAGCTCAAGAAAAGAAACTATTAGGCATAAATTTCAGATAAATTCCCGTGTCCAGCAACATGACATGTTGAACAACTTATTCAGTAAGAACTCATTCATAGCTCCATCATGTATTAATCTTGATAGCAGGTGAAAATATAGTTCTGATTGGGTCTTTGAACAACGGCAGTCATACCTAGGAAAGTTTTGCCCCAAATGTCATCATCACTTATCATGAGTTAGGATTACTTAACGGCCGCCATATCCCACATCCTTTATTCTAGATATCTATCACTTGTAAAGGGCAAGTCGAAGATAATTCTATAAGATGAAAATAGTGGATCATATTTCACAACTCACATCTGGCAGTGAGTGATGAAACCACATGCTCCGCCTGAATTCCTCAAACGTTGAGGGACCTCGCTAAGATCTATCATTTGGTATCGCTAGGACGGAGACATCGTTAAGGTTTGTCGGTTAAAGTGCGCATTCTCCCATGGAAAGCTAACAAGTTACAAAGATGAAAACTCAAGTACGCAGAGGCTACCTTCATGCTTTGTTATTTATTCCCTATCTAGAACTGCATGCTGTGAGAGATGGTACCTAAACTAACGTGCCGTGAGGGATGTGGACAAACTTGATATGTGGTGGCATGTAATCCTCACTCACTATGATTTCACCAGCATTTAAGGTTCATGCAATGATGAAACTCACAAAAAGTATAAAATCCTACCCAATTAAAGTAACACCAATCACCTCAATGAACGATGTTGTAACAGTTGGTTTTATATATGGCATTTAGACAAACAATAAGGAAAGACACGGTGCAATTTCAACCAACGAATAAACCCTGGTCCATGAATACCATGTCAACTATCTAAATAGCTCATATACAATATGACGTTCAATATACTTGTTGCCAACTGCCAAATACAACATCTGTTATGCAGGATTTCTTCTAATTCTATTATCGCACTCGCACAGTAAATATGATTACTACTCCTAGTACAATTATTTTCCCTTGAAACCATTTCCTGAATCAATAATTGTGTCTTTATATTTACTAATTTTTATCTAACTTAGAACTGTAGCAAAACAAATCTAATCCATTTTTTGACGGGGAAAGTAGCAAATTACCCCCAAACGTTTGGGGCTATGTGCAATTTGGCCCCAAACGTTTTTAAATGTGCAAATTGCCCCCAAACGTATGAGATTACGTGCAAATCAACCCAACTTTAGAATTCCGGCAATTTTACATCTACTACCACCCACCCAACCACCATCAAACACAATCCTCCCACCCATGTCCTATCCTAACTCGGAAATCGGAATCAAACCCTAACCATAATATTACCTCAATTTCTCAATAACTCTCCGATAAATTGTGTTCCTAGCCACAGTGACAGCTTTGGGAAGGACACTAACTTAGCCTTTTGTATAAATATGAGCAAAGAAATACGGAGTATAATTTTTATTGAATTGCCTGTGTAATGAATATGACAGTAGCAGTATGCCTATGATGCTTTTTTGGTTGACTCTATGAAATTATTCTAATTGTGTGTGTATAAAAAATTCAGAAGTGGAGGATAATGTATGGGATCCGTAATGAATAAAATAGAGGAGTTTTGAGGCGTAAGTAACTAATAGTTAATTGGGAGTTTGGGACTCAAAATAATCAGAATAAGTCTTGCAAACTTCCGATTAATTAGAGAAAACTAGTTTTAACCCGTGCAATTTGCACGGGTTGTTCGTTAGACAATTATTTGCAAACCTGATCAATAAAATGGTAATAAAAATGCAAAAACTATTTTTTTAATAATACTTTATTAATTAGGGCCTATCAATTAACATTATTAAGAATCCTTACTATTAATCGTATTTATTGTTTTTTTTAATATACTGTTATTATATGTATATAACTTGATTAATTTTTGAACTTTAATCTTCATTGATAAAATATAATTATATGTAAATTGTTGAAATTTTACTTATAAATTACATTGGCTAGTTATGTAACTTTTGAACATTTAATCCTTTTTCATCAGAAATTCTAACTATAGTGATGAATATCGATTGATAAAAGAATTATATTTAAAAAATTTAGTTTTAAAAAGTAATTTTTAAGAAAATTTGGAACAAAATTTTTGTAATTTAGTTTGTTAATAATGAAATTACATAGTTAAGAAAATTGTGTAATAAATTACTACATTTTTTTGAAAAAAAGTTAATGGTAGATAGTGGGTGATCTCAATATGAAGTCATTATAAGAATGATGTGTCTTCACCAAAATGCAAGAAATGTTTTTGTTTTAATGGAATGAAAATATAGATAGATATGAAAACTCTTTTCAGAATTTAATGTTGTAATTTTTATAATTTTTGGACTACAATATTTTTTTTGTAAAAATTAAAGTTAAAGGGTGATCTCGAAAAACAAAAACATCATAATTTATAATAACTTTAAAGTGAATCAAATATGAAGCGCATAACCATTCTGTGCATTGCATGAGTGTTAAAACTAGTTTAACCATATTCAATGCTTACACTAACTATATTAGAACAATCATACAAATTAAATAATTTTAATACATATATCATTATTAAAGGTTATAAATTTAAATAAGTTTGATTTTTTAAATGTGTGTAATTTAAAATACTAAAAATAATAATTTTTAAAATAATGTTTCATATATGACGGGTCTACGAGATCAAGTCGAATGGGTCGAGAGTGAAGATTTTTGGGTATTGACTCTGGAAAAAATGGGTCAAATTAGGTCGAATTTGCGGGTCGTGTCAAATTTTGGCATGCTACGTGACAGTCTTACAAATTCTTATTAATTCATTATTTCATATAGTCAATTGGTAAAAATCCTCTATTTATTACTCCATACCATTTTTTTTACTTTTGATTTCACCGTAACAATTCATCTTCTCTCTTTTTATTCTACTCTTTTGATTAAAACAAAAAAAATTAGCTTTACAAACTACAACTATGTACGAAGTTAATTACAAAAACAATGAATTCGATATTCGATATACTATATTTATATCGCTTTCTTTTCAGGTGGACGATTACCAGGTCAAAATAGTTGTTCAGGCTTAATCTCACAATGTAAGACGATATCAGGCCCGACCCTGGGGGTGTGCCACCTGTGCGGCTGCACAGGGCCCCCGAATTTTTGGGGCCCCATCTGATGCAAATTGTTTATATATTATTATTTAACGACACATAGAGATATGTTATATACTTATGACATAGCGGTAAATGCAAAGAAACTCCAATCTATGGCTCCCTGTTCAACTCCTCTTTTCAGCATTTTTGTTCCTTTTATTTAATTACGGGTCCCAATGTTAGTTTCCTACCTTTTGCTTTTATAGTAGTTTATTGTTTTTGGTTTAGGGGGCCCCGGTTTGTTTCCCTCTTCAAATTTAGTTCTTCTTCTTATATATTGTTGATGTTTTTATTTCATAATAGTAAAAGTTTTATTTGATTTTCGCTAGTGATATTTTACTTTTAGCAATTAAATAGCATTTCCCTCACTATATTTGTTATCTCTATTTTGAGTGAAATTAAACAATGATTCATAAATCTCGAGCAGCAGGTCTCTCTTAAAAGTTAAGACGGATATATCTGTGTTAAAAATAAAACGGGTTAAATAATACACTACTTGTATGGATGAGACAGATTTTGTTTTTACTTATACATTATGTCTTTGTCTTATTCGTCTCAAATGGGTATACTTGACCCGCCCTTAAGCTTAAGACGAATATTTCCATTTTCAAAGCGTCTTGCTTGTAACAGACACTATCCGTCTTCAGCTTGTGATGGATAGTGTCTGTCTTCAATGAGAATTTGTGTTCCGTTTTAAATGAGAATTTGTCTCGAGACAACTAATATGAGGCCCCATTGTATAATCTCGCACAGGGCCTTCAAAAGCTCAGGGACGACCCTGGACGATATAATCAACATATTTCAATAAATCAACCAACTAACACTAATTAATAATATATGTTACATGTTTATATATTTTTTTCATATATGTAAGTCACGGAATGCTTTGAAAGTGAGATATGTCATGTGTAGTTAAAATACACTTTATGCGCATCATTCACATTATCTTAATTGCAAAAATTAAAATATGAAACTTTAAATATGACTCGATACAAATGTAATCATGCATTTTAATCTCTTTTTGATAATATCAAATTTTTAAATAACTTTCCCGTGCAATTTGCACGGGTTTAAGACTAGTCTTATTTATTAAAGCAACAACCACAGTGTTGATGTGTTGCTCAGTGGTTGAAAGTTCATTATTTATTTTTTAAAATATATGGCACACCCTACCCCATGTTCATCTATCATCATTTTCCTATACATTTACATTTACAGAATCAATTTTTTTATTTATCCAAAATTACTTTCTTAAAATATTTGGAAAAATATCAAATTGCAAAAATATTTGGAAGTATTTACAACTATTAATATTGAAAAAGAAATAGAAAATTATTTAAATCTGGTAAAAAGGAGCGAATTGATGACCTTTTTAATAAATCAGGAATAATAACAGAAAAAATCAGTGTTGACCTTATGAATAAATGAGGAATAATAACATAAAAAAAATTAAAAAATTGAGGAAATTATTAGAATCATAAAAAAGGGCAAAAAAATATGATCGGAAGAAAAACTTGGTTACTTTAAATTAAAATACACAAGCAACACTTGGAAATTTTGAATTTTCCTTTGAATTTTTTAACAAAAAGAATACTCCGTAAAATAAAAGGAGACTAGAATTACATGTAGACAGACAAGACAATAGATTTACAAATCTGTCGGAAATTCATGACTATTGAGTCGTAATGCTTCAGATATAATTTTTTTTTTTTTTTTTTTTTTTTTTTTTTTTTTTTTACGGTTGAGGTAAAGTGTGTATGAGTTGAGGATGAGATTCAGCAAGATGGTGGGAGGCGGATGGAGGCGGCGTTGGGATGGAGATAGTGATGTGAAGGGAAGCAAAGTGGGAAGGTGATGGGAGGACAAGAGTGAAATACTGAAAATAGCTAGGGTTAATGTAAAAAAAAGATGGGGTAATATGTAAGGCAGAAGGCCATAGGCCCATAGCACATAGGCCATTAGACCAAGGTTAACTTTTGTATTAAATGACCTTATCTTAGTTTTACTTCATTTAGATTAGCGCTGACCAATCCAACTACGGGTTGGTCCGTTTGGCCTGTTTCACTTCCCGCTATTTAAGCAGGTTTGATCATAAAAATATACAAGTATTAAAATAACGTGTAACAAACAACAAAACTAGGCCCGCTAAAAATAATGACCGGCTATGGACTAAGAGAAGTGTCCATGGCCCGGTCCATTAGGACCGCTAAAAAAATATTTTCCTATTTTCATTTACACGACAACTTTAATAACATAAAAAGAAGGGTTATTTAATGAGAGTGAACCGTATTATGAGTTGCTATGTGTGGGTATTATTGGTTTTATCTGTTAGTTGGATAATTGCTGGCATGAGTGAGTTTTCTAGCTGAACTGGGTTGGTTTGTGGTTTATTATTTTTTTTGCACGGGTTTAATGTCTAAAAATTAAAAAAGAAAACATAAATGAACGTATTTACATATAGGTTTATTTCATATGTAGCCCGTGTATGCACAATTTGTTATTACCAAATAATGTCAGCATAAAATTCAATCTATTACATATAATAATTTCTTTTTTAGCATCAACGGTACTCGATGAATCTAAATTATCCACACTTGTAGACCGTTTATGACTTTTGTAAATATACATGTCTATATAAAAAGGGTACTAAAACAACCTAGTCCAAGATGCAAGAGTAAAGAATAAGTTTTATATTATAATAAATAATAAATAAATTACCTAGGTAGTAAAACTATATCATATAATTTAGAAAAATCTAATTATGTAGAATTGTGCGTCTTGAATTATCTTTGTTATTTGTTATAATCGTGTATTCTTTTATTACATGATTTCATATTCATATATTTTGTCTAAACACGAAGCATTAATATTATGTCGTGTTTTGTTAATTCTTCCATGTACATACAAAGTTTAATCATCTAATTTATGACCTTTTATAAACTCCCTCCATAGCGTAATTTGAAATTCATTTTGTCATAAAGACTAAAGAAATAAGAAAAATATCAATAAAATAAGGTATTTTCTCACATGTCTACAGTCTACAGTTCATATATCGTAAACCCACATTAGCACAATTTAAAATAAATTACAATTAATAATACATCTCGGAACATAAATAGATAACAATTAACCGAAACGGATGGAGTCACTACTGTACTCGTGTAATACATCGCTATAAAAAACACGGCCCATGAACACAACCCATATAAGGACATCATTAATCAAACCCTACCAATTTATTCGCCTCCGTAGATTAAAAGTCTTTTGCCTTCTTCTCTCTCAACTCTTAATCTTGCACACTCACACAATCATTGTCAACTCTTTTACTCACCATATTATCAATCTCATTTATTCTAACTTGAAAATGTGGCTATTATATTTGATGTTGAATTATTTCATATTATACCCACATGGTTTGCTACCTACTACTGCTACTATTTTTGAAAACTTTTTTTTCCTACAAATCCCCATTTTTATGATTATTATTTGGTTTTTATATGTTTACTATTTTTGAAAGAATTATCTTTCTATGTTATGTCACCTATTTTTCAGAATTTGTACTCAAATTTTTCGATTATCATGCGTGGATCTCTAATGAAAGACCATGGTTCAACTTTGTGTAATACCTGAGATTCTAGGGCACCGTTGGCGGGCCTAGACTTGGAATGGGGACCTTAGTAAGGTCACTCGGGACACTGTGGAGACCGTGGATTCGACCGAGTTGGTATAACTCGGCCGAGTGAGTAGTGACTCGGCCGAGTGGCCTCAACTCGGCCGAGTAGTCGTTTGACTCGGCCGAGTGTCGCGACTCCAGAATGATTTTATAAAACTCGGGAGTGCGATTCTAAGCATTTCGTTATTTCATTTTTCGCACTCTCTTCTCTCTCTAAACCCTAACTGCTCTTCCTCTCCTCAAACCTACACTCTCCTCCTCCCTCTCACGCAAATCTAGACCATGGAACGGGATTTGGGGCTAACATGTGGTGCGTGGATGCTTGCTTGGTTGACCTAACTGCTATGGATATTGATGTCGGTTGCGAGGTAGGTTATCCTACTCAGTATTTGTTGTGGTTATTGTTTATATTGTTAATATGTCCTTACTGTCTATCGTTGTTGATGTTGTCATTGAATATGTTGTTGATGATGAATCTATGCTGTGTTGGTAATGAGATTGTTGGTTGGCGATATTGTCGAGATTGGTTGACGATGATGATTATATGCTGTTGTGATACGTGTCTGTGGTTACGACGGAGACTGGAGAGGTGCCTATTATCTCTAGGACCTTGTGTGGGCCGTTGGGAGACGGTTCA
>JAOWBH010095629.1:0-14328 GCA_028566215.1 Silene coronaria | reverse complement strand
TGACTTTTAGGGACCAGTTGATCACCGCCATCCGTATGACAATAACGTCAAACTTATCTAGCAAGCCAACCGTTATCAATAAACGTTAATCAACTGGCTAAAATACTCTTATTATACCCAGTGTGAACCATATAGAGATTTAAGCGTGTTATCACACTAACTGTGGAGGACACCATCCCCAACATTTGGAACATGTAAAACGTTATTAAATTTAAGATTTTGCATCATCAAAGAACATGTATTGGCAATTGCAAGGGAGGAGCCATCACCGATGATTAAATCGTCAAGGCCATCATATGGAGAATGGAAAGCTAGGGTGTCCAAGTCATGGGTTAAGTGGTGTGATGCCCCACTGTCGAGAAGGTAATTGGGGTTCGGCTGAGGGCTGCCATGAGTGTCGAGGTGAGCTTGAGGTGCGCCGTGGTGCTGGCGGTATGAGGGTGGTTCAGGAAATACTATAGTCGGGAAGAGTTTCCTGAAAAGGGGACAATCCTCTATCACGTGACCGGTTTGACGACACCATTGGCATCGACCTTTGAACGGTCTCGGGTTTGGGTTGGATGTAGGCTGGTTATGGGATTTGTTGGCTGCATAAGTTTGGGTGGGTGCAGGCTGGTTTTGGTGACGGAGCTGGCCACGGTTTTGGTTGTGACCACGGTAAGCTGGATTGGCAGATGGTGTGAAGTGGTTTAAGGCGGGTTGGTGTTTCACGAGGAGCTCTTGTTGGAGGAGTTTCTCGTGGAGAGCCTCAAAAGTGATGGGGTTGTCGCGAGCTTTAACAGTGTCAATCACCGGTTTGTAGAGCTCGTAGTCTAAACATTTAAACACCTTAGAGACGATGTCCTCGGGGTCTAAATCTTTCCCATAAGGGCGAGTTGATCGACACATGCTTTTATTTGGTTCATGTAGTCTGTGATTGTTTGATCCGTCGTTTTTACGATGGAATCAAGTCGTTCTTTGAGTTGTAAGATATGTACTCTTGAGGGGTTGGCATAGGTATGAGCGAGAATATCCCACGCCTCTTTGGATGATTTTGCTCTAACAATCAATGACTGCAAGGCGGATGATATCGTGCCCATAAAGGCTCCAAGTATCAGCCCGTCTTGCTTGAGCCAAGAAAGGTAAGCAGGGTTTTGTTTTTCGTTTTTGTCATTGTCAACAAGGGTTTTGGGTGGTGGAGTCTCGGATCCATCTAGGAAACCGAGGAGGCTAAAACCGAACATGATATGCGTCAATTGAAAATGCCAAGTCGTATAATTCAGCGGGTTCAATTTGACACAATGGTTCAAGTTCAAGGATGTCAATGGTTTGGAGGTTTCATAGGGGTTTGGGACCATGATATCATTGTTGGTGTTGGAATTGATGTTTGTCATGGTGAACGCGGGTGGCGGAAGCGAGGAGGATTGGCGTTTGAATATAGAGCGCCGAGGTCGTAGGTTGAATGCGGACCGATTATGGCCACGTGATACCATATAAGACTTGGTATAAGGCTAGGAAATTGTGTATATTAATATTGTGAGAGGGAGTACATATTTATAGGTGTACAATGTAGGAGGTAGCTAGAGTATTGTCTTTAATTACAGTAATATGAAAATATAAACTTCCTATTTTACAATATAAACACAATCAATTTTCCTTGATTGTAGGAGTTGATTGATATGAGGATGGATATGATAATTGTTGATTGGTATTTGCTTCAATTGGATTAATATGATTGATATTCCTTTCACAGGCAATTAGGAGAAATTTTTTCCCAAAATAGGCGTTTTTACTAATTAATTATCAAAATGGGTTGACTTTCAAATTTATTACCCAAAATGGGTACAAGTAGGATCGGATTTATCGAACCTGGGCAAAGGAGTCAAATTGACAAGTCGCTTGGCGAGTTGGTTCGTTGTATTATTTCAGTAATTACAAAAACAAAAAAAGAAAAAAAGAAAAAAAAAATTCAAACATAATCGCCAGGGGAGATGGCATTTTGCAGTTTTTGCAAAAATTTGGCCATATAGTGCCTTTCCCAGTCGACTAGGCGCTTAGCGGTCTAAGTCCAAATCGCCATTTCAGGTGGCGACTTGCTCTAAAATGCAAATTCTAGGCTTGATTGCCAATCAAGTAACATTATGGGCATAGTCGCTGACCGTCATGGTGACTTGGATCCGAACCTAGGTTCGGTGATGACGTGGACCCATTTTGGGTAATAAATTTGAAAGTCAACCCATTCATTCTTAAGTCACGCTCTACTACACTAATGCGATCAAAATCTCACCAATCAAATAAATTACAAACACAAAATTTATCAACAACTAGAATGTCTAGAAGAAAGGAAACATTACACACATAAGTTGTTTCATCTCGAGTCTGGGCAAATCAAATGTAATAAAGATAGGCATCACAATTCTTAATCCACGATACAATTAAAAAAACATCCTCGTAATTATTAAATCTCCATAGTTAAGCATTACATCTCCAATTATCATTAGTAATGATAATTAAATGGGTTCGGTTAGGGTTGAGACAAATGACCCGTTTATGTAATTTGGTCGGGTTAGGGTTAGGGTAATAGTGACCCGTTTAAACTTTAAAGTTGACACGAACACGAATACGACACGACCTAATCTGTTTGTCAGGTCTATTCATTACATACCTATCACTAAGGCAACTGAGGAGCAAGAAAGAAGCCCCTCTTGAGTGAACCATCCTTGGCGCTGTCACAATACACACAATCCTCCTGATTTGGGTGGAAAACGACACAACGTGGAGGTCTATCTTCGTCACCTGCCATAAGAAAATCAAATTACTAAATTCAATTAAAGAGAAAGCAAAAATATTGATCGATTATTCGCAAATAAAACTTAAATTATCAGAGGTGGAGAAGGATGAAAATGATAACTATACCATGGAAGTACGGCTGGTCAAGCACAGGAGCACATTGGGTGACTCTTTTAGGATCAACGAATGCAACCTCAACAAAAAAAAGCTCAGCAGGATGATGAGAAGGAGCAGACTTTTGCCGAGCAAAGAAATTGAATAAAGACCATGACCGTATGCATTTGAGAAGCTGTGGACCATCTGTGATGCAAAATCTACAAACTCATAGTCCAAACCCTATCAAAACACAAAAACAAATTATATATAAACTAAAGTAAATCCTTCATTGCATCTGAAATTCTCCAATTAATCGGAACCGAAGGAATATAAGACAAATTAAATTAAGCTAACAAAAGAAGAATAATTAATAGTACCATGTTGGACCCAAAGCAAGATCGTCGCATAAGAAAGCAGGAATCATACTGATTAAATTATTAGTCTTCCTACGGAGTGATTCTTCATCTTCACTGCAATCCAACAAAATCCAAATCACGTAAAATCGATATCAACAACATGAACATTGAAAACAAATGATGGGACGGTGCGAATTTATATTAAAAAATAATAATAATAATAATAATAATAATAATAATATCCTCGGAAGGTTGCCTTGAAACCTTTGGTTGAGGTCCATGGGAGATAACTTGATAAGATCTGCTAAGGGTTATACTCCATATTTCTCTAGGCAAGTCTTAATAACATAATAACACAAATTTATATACGGGGAGTAGTTTATATATAGGAGAGATTTCCGTATCCTAATAGAGTTTGACGAGATAAATTATGGAACGACTCCCAATTATTCGTTTCCACAATTAACACAATTATATTAAAATAAAGATGGGATGGAAGGCCTAATTTGTTAATTTATCCTAATATTATTGGTCCCTTTCCATAATCGAAATGGAAAGTAGAAATAGAGGGGAAGGGGAGTCTGAATGGAGAACCTGAGTTTTCCCTCGGAATCTTTCCTACATTCAGCCATTCAGGGATTAATTTGCCATGGAGGAGGGAAACCGAATCATGCCATCCAACACCATTAATCCAAACACAGCCCAATACCGTTTTGCGTAGTCTATTTATGCAAGAACTGAGGTTCAGGGTGCAAAATGAAGAACGGATTCAAACCAGCAACGCGGCTTAGAAACTGATAGGAAACACAGAAAATGGGTAAGCAGGAAAGATGCGCTAACACAACATAAGACAGAAACTGTAAACAGTGTATATCGAGAAAAGATGGCTGTGCAGAATCCGCAACAATGACCTGCCTAAAGAAGCCAGAAGGGAATACAAAATGAACCTGCACTATCTCACCACAGTCACCAGTAAGAAAGATTACGCATTACCCGATCCTGTACGCTTCATTACAAGAATTCTGTTTTTTTTTTTCCAACCAAATTCCAGTCACCAGCAGGCTCTGATTTGCCATTAGATAACTCCCCTGATTGCCTACCTTACCACATTCCATTAGACAGTGGGCTAATTGAGTGAATTATTCTAGAAGACTATCGACAGTCGACAGGCATAAGCATACCAGGGAGTTAAACGCTATCTATTTCGGACAATGCTACTACTAATCGTCCGTATTAAGATGAATTCTTGATTGCTTATATTGTGCGTGTTTCTTAGGATTGGTATCATAAGTCGTAACTTATGCATCATCACTGTGACTTCATTATAAGAAAAACAAAAACTATGGAAATTTACAAGATTTTATAGATTAAAATCAAATAATGCAGCTACAGATTCAGGACTTCAACAGTCCTACAAATATAAAACTCGACGATATTGTAAAACAGTTTTACAGAAGACGAATCATATCAACTAACTAAAATCCACTACCGCCCTCTCCACCAAGGGTAAAATCGTCAATTCCTCGCTCTCGTCCTCCGCCCGAACCCGAATCACAACTGGCAAATTGATCATTCCAACCAGTATCCCCCAACAACCATCCCATAATCTCCCCAACATTTCCTCCGCCGCTGCTGCCACCAACTTCCGTCGCATCAAAATCAATAACAGGACGATACGGCTCGACAACAGCGGTGGCGGAGACGGAGGAATCGGATTTTACAGTTGCGGTTTTCTTAACTTTATTGCGTTTGATGCGGGAAATGCTGTACTTGTAATGCTTCTCACAGTAGATTTTTCCAGGCAGGGTTTTCTCCGGGCATCGCCAATTGCTGCCCGTTCTCTTACACCTCTCCTCCATTATTCTATCTGCTCGCTTTGTCATATTAATGGCGTAATTAATTAGGGTTTAGAGATGATTAAGGTGATCAATTAAGGGAAAATATTGGGGAAGAAGGACGAGTTGAGTGTGAATGTGTGATAATGTAGAGGGTGGAAATTGAGTTGTCATGTGATTTTGTGGTGTTTTGTTCAGATACAAATGACAAATGGTATTACAATGTGTCGTGTAACATGTTTGGGGGATTTGACGGTTTCGAGTTTCGGTATCATTCTTCTGCCGTTGAATACTTGTACGTATTGAAAACTTGTACTGAAATCAGATTTAAAAGAGTTCGGTCTTGGACCGGACGAAATCCGAGTTTTTGTATTAACTTTCCAATGATGACATACTAGCTTTAGTATGTAATATAAGGAATTATGGAGTATTTTGTATGCTCGTATCGAACTATCAACATTGAAACTCGATACTAAATAATGTAAAATTGATTGAAAATTTCTACTGAGTGGCAATCAGACTCAATTACTACTCATACAACTAATACAAGCCAATACGGTAGCTGTTCGTTTTAAGCGTAAGCGTTTGTGTATGGGTGTATAGGTTATGAATAAATTTAATAGTATCCCTATTATCACCAATGGTTCTATGGTCTAGTGGTTAGGACATTGGACTCTGAATCCAGTAACCCGAGTTCAAGTCTCGGTAGAACCTTATTTTTTTTGTGCGTTTCTAATTTAATATATACATCAAATGCCAGTATTATAGGAGTGATTTTCTATGCTGAAGCATGTTTTTTTTTTGGCTCACTTTACTATCCCTGGAATATATAAAACCGAACAAAACTCGAATTCTTGAGAAATTCCACCGATCTTTATCGATAAATGAGATGTTTTTGGAAGAACAAATATGATTTTGATTTCATCCAAATGGCCAAGGAAGAAGTTACTCCGTCTGTACGACATAGTGAGGAGAAATCGGCCACTGGAATTGAATTAAGAAAACGGGTGTCAAACTAATAATAGTAGATCCCAAAAGAATTTTGAAGTGAAGGACTTGACGGGATCAATCTACTTGTTATTGGACTCTTCCTCCTCCGACTTCTTCTGCCATCTAAGTTTCTTATAATCGAGCAACATTTGTATTTCGTAGCACCTTCTTCATTAGTTCAGCAGTTTGAGCCCTCCTTTCAGCTGAAATGCGGTCACGCTCTTAGCTCGCATCTCCTTCCTCTCGAGTCATACGTCCAATCTTGTCCATTCGCCACTGTTTTTTCAGCTTTGGTTGCCGTCACAACAACATACATATGGATATGTGTTCCTAGCGGCCAACTACACCACAGCAGTACATCAACCTACTGTCTCATTTGCTCAGTTTGTCGCGGAATAAGGGATTGGTTGAATGATCGTAGCCTTGCGTATGGTTTAAGAACACACAGATTGCCAGATTGGATGACTTATAATGAGAAACTGTTTCTTAAAATGCATAAATGCTCTGCTGCATCACGATACAAGAAGACGAGCAAGTGTCAAGCCACTCAAATTGTAGCATCAAAAGTTTTCTGCGTCCGTTAGAATAAGTTTACTACAATTATTAAAATGTGTGATATACATTTAAATTATGTAACAAATTGACGAAGAAAAATTATAAAAACAAGCAGCGATAACACTGATAAGAAAGTAACGAAGGAAAAAGTAAATCAGTAGGTCTGGTTTTAGTTTCGTATCTTATAACAAACCTACACCTTAATATGATTAGGATAGGAGAAAAAGCTTTTGAACTCGAGACTTCAGTATACACCAAATTTCGCTTGTATTATCACGGCCCTGTGTCTCATCCCCTCTGATGAATGACCATTAGTTAGCATAATTAATAAAGTTATAGTGATTACACGCATAAGCTAACAAAAAAATTATGAATGCGGTGGTGCAATACTGCAAATCTGCAACTAGAACTGAATTGGCAATGCGTTAGCCAGCCCATGAACAATCAGGCTTGGTTCCTATGATACAATCATATAAATCAGGCGTGGTTAATTGATTATAAGAATTCCCCAAAATTCAATCATAAATTCCGAAGTTTAAAAATTATAAACACCAGTTATTGGATGAGTATTGCACAACCCGAGTTCAAGCTCCCTACTGGAGTACCGGACAAGTTAAGAGACTTGAGCGAGCAATGCATTCGGTACTTTACAAAGTTCTATGAAAACTACAACTAAAAGCTACTGGGGATCCTTGAAATGAACCTGACATGACCAGGGCCCACCTAAAAGCAACGCTAATCTTGAGTCTGTCGGCCACACACAGGGTGGTACACATGACGTTATTACCTTGGAGTCTGTACTCGTCCTACTGTCTGCAGTTGATGCTGCCAAAATGAGAAGAACGCATTCAGTTTTAACTTTAATATGCAAAACTCGAGTAAAAGCTGACTGGTAAAGGGTTAGAGGCACAGGATCCGAAACCCGATCGTAATTTCATACAAAAACATGTACAATATGAGGTAGTCTCTACATGTAATACATTATCGATTAATCCACATTTGACACCATCTCATACACTATCCATTAAAATTTACGAATTCTCATATGAGAGACGGTCTCATACCAATATTATCATGAGAATGACCAACATTTCTTAATAATAGGGTAACTAGATTGAATTGCTGGGCTCATGGATATATGGGTGGGTGGGGAGGGTCTATCGTCAGAGGGTGAGTCTCATGTAAAACCACTAATAAATGACAATTATATCCCCAACGCAAGTGACGGTAGTTACTAAAAACAGTTTTATAGGGGTATTTAGGTCAATTGATTAGTGGTTTACATTAATACCTCTGTGAAACAGGCTTGAAACAGGCTTAAACAGTTACACATGTATTTGTGAGTCAGATAAGTTAGTCCGATATAAACTAAACATAAGACCGTCTTTCAAGAGACTCATGATCCAAATTAAGGATGTAAAAGTGATAGTCCATGTCAAATTGTCCAACAAAGATAACAGCCAGCTGCACTTTGCAGTTCTCGGTATAACCACGATCCCATTTCATTCATGCCAAAGGCTCAAAATGTAAAAGAATTACCTGAGTAAGAAAAGAAGAGCTGTCAGCCAGAAATCTTAAAAATTCTTGCTTTTGCAATTGATAGTTATACTTTTGTTGATCCAATAATGCTTGTTCTCTACGTATATCTTCCTGAAGTCTCTCCTTTTCCCATTTCTTCTGCTTAAGCTGGTTCTCGAGCTCATAATATTTTACAGGAAGACGATCCTTTCCAGAACATCTAGGGAATGTTACACCTACATCCTCCCTTCAAGTAAAGGGTGAAGAAAAAGTTGGAGCAATGGATGATTAGCTAAGTACTGAAGTTCAGAAAAAAGGAAAAAAGCCATGGAAACAAAAAATGTACAAGCTCTATTCAGAAAAAATAACAAAAGAACCCAAAATAGCTCATTGAGGAAACCCATTACGAACAAAGACATCTAAGTCCAAAGTCTCAGAACATCTGAGACATGACCAATGATATAATGATACGTGATAACAAGCTTAGCAAATTTCTCTAACTTAAAAGGTACCAAAAAAACACAAGCTCAATGTGTTCCAATCAAGAAAACGCCGCCCTGATAATAAAAATATACCAGAGCTAAACCCACTTAAGAAAAAAGAAAAGTGTTGTAGAAAATGAACTATGTCAATTTGAAAATTTTGTTGTGTAGCAGATCAAGTTGAACTTGAGCCTCGTCCAGAATTGATATGGGTGTGAAGGAGAAAGAAGTCACATCAAATACCAACAAAAAAACTGGTAATCAGATGGGAACAATAATCAGCAACACTAACAAGGTGAACCTGGGAGGCTTACATGAATTACAACTAACAATTCCGCATTGCCAAAATTAAGCTAAAGTGACCACACCACAAGTCCACAGCAGTCAAAGTGAAAATTACATCATATATACTATAAAATGGGTATACAAGGATCAGATGCACAAACAAGTATCTAAAGTATCAAATAGCAGATATACCTGCTGCCGAGGGCAAAGACACCAGTAGCACTAATCATTCCACCATCTAAAGAAACAGCTCCATCGGTGATGAGTGGAAGAGCAACAAGCATTTCAGCTCTAGTTCTATAGACTTGCAGACGTGAGAAAAGATTATAAAACAATGTTTCTCTGAGCCCACAGCCACTGGAAGTCAAAGAATATAAATGGGATCTATCTATATGAACCATATTTACGGCAAACCCAAGAAAGCCAGCTGGAATTTCACCATTCGGCAGTCTTGGGTGTAATATATCAAGGCTCCTCTGGGGGTCATCTGCTATTATCTCACCAGCATATGGTCTGCACAAAAAGAAAGTGTGTAGAATTTAGAAAAGATTGAAAACAGAAGCTCAGCTGACACAACGATATGGAGTAATTGAAACCATGCCTTAAATTTTCAAGGCAGATCACGAGAAACCGTCCTTCAACTGAGTGCCCAACTGATGATCCAAGCGCATAAAGACCAGTAAATTTATTTACTGCTCCATCAAAATCATATGTCTCTAGAGCTTTGATGCCATCATAAGTCTTGCAGACTACTGACAGCATCTTCGGCAAACCGAGGTATTCAGAAAAAAGCCTGAGTTGACAATATCAAAAGGAAAAATGGAGGAATATTAGTCAAACAAAAGGCATTAATTAAAACGTAACCTGAATTCCAATTTTTTAACCATCAAATTGATCTTTCACTTTCTACCATCTAAAGCAAGCATTTCTGTATCCAGGTTACCTGCTGAGATTATCATCTTCAACTTTTCCCAGCGTAGCAACAACTCCAAGAAGCTCTTGGGAAAGAGAAGGATTAGAAAGTTGGATACCGTGACGGCTTTTGAGCTGACAAAAAATATTGGCTGCAGATTTTTCATGCTTCAAGATTTGCTCAACGGTTTCCTCCTCACTACGGCCAAGAGAAGAATTACCATCTTCAGTATTGGGTGCACCTGAGGAAAGGGACTTACCAAGGCTGACTGAAAAGGAGCAAAAAAGTGGTCCATTATTCTTGTGCGCAAATGACAGGATGAACAAACAACCTCGGAAGTACCCAGGTTTCTATAATGTCTTACAGAATCAGATAAAGTATACTTAAAAGTACCCACCATCTAGTTTCCTCACATGACAATTTTGGCTAGGAAAAAAAATGCATGACGAGCACTGTAAAGAAGATTAAGAAAAAGTGAAGTATTCCAGGGGATCTCCCATTTCTCATGTATAACCAAATTCCGCCATAGAATGTAATGACACAGGACTTTAAAGAGATTAAAATAAAGGGAAAGCCTCAAATTTCGTTTTACAGGGAGAGTGTGCATGCGATTCTGCAACGCTCATTAGCCTTATGTAGAGGGTGCAGAGGTTGCTAGTATCTTTATGCAACAAGGGAGCTAAAGAGCTAACTAACATTTTTGATAGAATTTCTAGTCTCAACTTACCTGTGTCAGCTAGGACACAGCTGTTTAGGTATAGTTTCTTTGCACACCATCATGCGTTCAAGTTAAGTATATATCTAGTAGTTTACTACTAAAAGATACAATCAAGAAGACGTACAAGTAAGCTTGTCGCAATGAAAATAACAACTTACCTTGCAAATCTAGAATGGCATCATCTAGCTGATTTTTCTGGGACTTCAGAAATTTTAAATTGTCTTCATGCTGTCTCATCTTAGTCCCAGTCTTCTCTAGTTCATCTTGCAATTGCTGAAAGAAATAATAAACTTTTAACAACAAATACATTACCACAATGGCTTAATGGGTTAGGACTTCCGTCTATCATGAGCTAGGGGTCGAATGTGACTTTTCCCCTAGAACTGATTTGAACTTGGAAAGGTTGTTTCCAAGCGATCCTTCTGAAACTAAATTTAGAACAGTACATCAAAGTTTAGTTAAATAACACTCCTTGATTCACTCTTCAACTCACTGATATTTTTAACAATTCTCCTCGCATACTTTGTAAAATATAGAGAAGACGATTGACTGAAGGGAGCTATTAAAAAAGAATTTGGACAACATTCTCGTCGAAAATAAAGGTGAAAATGGCTGGGAAATTATGAATGACTGACTGGTTTTCTTTAATTTGTTCGTATTATCTTTTACAGGTTCTCATCAAGCTTCCAGTAACCTCATAAAGCGCGGCATGCAAAACGCAAAGAACACAAAGAATGGTGAAAGCAAAACAAAATGACAAAATCTACAAGTAATTCGCTACCAGTTGAGCAATCATAGACAGCACCAACCTTTGTACCATTCATTAAATTATTTGCAAAAGGAGCTCCATTGGGTACTCCATTCCCACTATTCACAGTAGGGCTATTTGGATTAACATGATTTAAAGCTTCAATATCATGGACAACTAATGCCTTCGAATTCAACGGAATCTGTCATGACAAAACAAGTGAATGATTGGTTAGCGACATCATAAGCATTTGAATCATACAATTAAACGATCAACATGGACCGACCATTTCTTGCATAAACACGAAAAAGTACCATGTAGACATACAAGCAGTCACTTCTTGCATCAAGAAGACAAGAGCACAACAAGTCTGAACCCTCAACTGCACAATGCATGGTGCTCTTCACTTTAACCAGCGAACTGCTACAAACTCATATCCTCGCTTTTTATACAGTTATAAGTTGGCATTCTATTCATAGTGTTTGATTTACTCAAATCAAACAAATAAAATCTCACAATCCAGCAAAAGAACCATCAACTTGGTTAGAAAGGTAACGTAATCCCAAGCAATTTTATGATGCTATAAAGTGCATCTGCTCACAGTAATGTCAGTTACAAGGTTACAAACTCTCCGTTGTCCTTACCTTCCTCCAAGCCACTTACCAATACCCACTTCAATCAATTACAGTGACGTTACTGATGTCGTGATAGAGGGCTTAGAGGCTATCGATTATACTACATAACTAATGTGACAGAAACAACTGGTTTTCATGAGGTCGTGATTATACACAATTTCTACGATGCCAATAAAGTTGTTGACTTTACGACCAACCCTGAACACCTGTACACTCGTACTTACAAACCCCGACTCGTTGTAGACGGTTTGAAAGTCATTGACTGTCACTCTACTCTATCATCCACAAACGGGTTGGTCCCACACACCCACCTACAGAATCGACCTAGTTTTCTTTCCTCGAAACAAAAATAAAACTAATTTTAACATCCCACATTCACAAACAAAATACAATTAAATAAAAATTTAAGCAAACAGACAGACAGTCAAATTCCAATAAATTTAATTAGCATCATAACTCAAAACATTAATTACAATGCTACACTAATTTGATGGTGGAATAAAAATACAATTAGTTAAAAATGAAAGAAAATAAACCCTAGAAATTAAAAGGGGGAAGAGAAAAACTTGCCGGAGAATTCATGGGATACATTTGCGTAGAACAAATTGATGACGGTACACACACTCTTATGCAGTCTCTTTCAACGCTTTTTCTGATTTCTCTCACTTTGATTAGTTGTGCACCTGAGCTTCAAATATTCGTCTGAGGGAGTGGTGGTTAGAGGGCTAAACCTCGTGTGTGACTCGATTTGAATGATCCGATTTACCATATCCTAACTAACTTGATTTAAGGTTAGGTGAAACTTGATTTGGAATAAACCCGATTCTTACTATAAAATAAATAAATATTTTTAAATTAAAGGCACTTGATTTAACTTGATTGGTTGACCCATATTTGTTGATAGTTGTAAATTTTTTTTCAATTGTAAATGAGTATTGATGTGTCAATTGGCGTGATTAGTTGTATCCATGTCGACATTATTTTCGTTTTGGATTTGATTTAGCGTGAGTTATTACTTGATTTGGTTTATCGTCAACTTTTATTATTTGGATAAGTTACTAGATATTTAAATATATCATTTTAGTTTGGTTGGTCTAGTAATCTTATATTAGGTTAAATAATAATGAGAGGATACTAGTTTACTATTGAGATGAATATAAAGACTATTTTATGTAGGTCATTATTGAGCTAAATGCATGTGTGTTAAGTTGTTGATTGTGTTATGTTTATGTTTGATTGGTTTAACCAGGACCTGTTTAGACTGATGTTGATTTAATCAACTTTCTTGATTTAATATATATGGATTATGGTAAAATCATTATAGAAAAAAGTAACTACATTGCAAGCAAAACTCAAACAAACACAAACACAAACACAAATGGATGATTTGATATGTAATGCCATGGGTTGAAGAGGAAATTGTCATGTTAATAATAGGAGTACAAGTGAATGTTAAAAATGAATGATAGTTCCTTCAAAAAAAAAAAAAGTTGACTGATAGTACTATATATACCAACAAATTGCATTTTTTTGGTTTATTGGCTGGATAGGATCCATATTGATATATGAGGCCTATACATAATCTAGTGAAACGACCGAAGGGCCATGCACTCATTCTGCTAACCTAACAAATATTGAATGTTTTAAGTAACAACGACACATGATTTATGTAAATTCAAACTAACTCATATGAGAACTCGTATATATACCATTAGGGAAAACCATTTATATGAGCTTTGCTTGTAAACATGATCCAAAATTACGATGTAACACGTCATGATAATAGAATGGGTTCTTCGGATGAGATACTTGAGTGAGGCAAAAAATTTGTTAAAAAGGACATGTGATCTATGAGACAAGTACATAGCCGGACGGAAGAGTAACCACTCCGAGCCAAAGGTTTGGATTAGGCTGCTACACACTAATCCGCTTATATTATTGTAACGCCCCGAATTTAAAAATAACAAATAAAGTATGAAAGGGGTGTACAAAAAGTACCATTATATTAATATACAGCGGAAATCTTACAAACCGGTAAAATAAAACATATTTTACAGAGACGTTACTGCCGTATTTTCACCAGGGAAAATACAAGGTTACCTTACAAAACGGTACAATTTTTTTTCCATTATATACTAAACAACTTTCATCGGCGTCAAAATCTCACCCCTGATTATTCCCAGCACAAAAACCTGAAAAAAATATAAAAATAACGGGATCAGCCAACCACCAGCTGAGTATGACTCTGGTTGCCTCCACCGGCCTTATGTCATTTCCTTTATTCATTAAGATAAGAACTTCTCTCATCACACACTGCACATATCATAATTTCCCAGTGTAATATAGCTTATCAGAGACCAGAATGGGATTCAGTCATTTAAACAATTATCAATTTATTACCAACAAGCTATACTTATAGAAAGATTTA
>JAOWBH010095519.1:0-14329 GCA_028566215.1 Silene coronaria | reverse complement strand
ACCCTAGAATTTTGACCTCAAGCTTAAGTGTGACTAGATATCGCCTAAGCTTAAATAGAGCTCGGTTTGTCATTATGTAACATCTTAAAATACTTATCAAAAACCAAATATGCGAGTGCTCTGACGAAGAGGTAAACAGTTGTCTAAATAGTTTGTTTCATTCCTATTGACAGAGATCGTACCCAATTTACATATAACTTAAAATTAATATTTTTTAAAAAATACTCGTACTCAATAAAAATATTAAATTAAAATTATACTAAAAGAAACTGCTGCAATTAAAATAACGAGTTTTCGAACAAAGCTTTAATTGAGCTCGAAATCGGGTCCGAACTCCGATGTAACCATGTAAATGAGCACGACTATTCCCCAATCCCCAGTCCCCTCATCTTCTCAATTTCCCGCAATAACTTCCCGCCAAACCTAAACCCTAATAATTTCCCCCCAAATTCTTACCTAAAAAATCCCCCTTTCTTATTTTCCCGCCACATTTAATCCATAAGAATCTTCATCTTCTTCTTTTTCACCTCACTGTAAATCGTCAATTTCCCCAATTTTCTCTACTCTCTTTAACAATGGCGCCTTCACGTAAACTTGCCAATGGCAGATCACCATTAATCAATAAACAACATCAAATCACCTCCTTCTTCACTAAATCCCAAATTAATCCACTTCTTTCATCAATTTCCCAATCGAAAAACCCTAACCCTAACCCCAACCCTAACCCTAACCCTAACCCTGATGTTGTTGCTAGTCCGAATTCATCCCCGCCAACAACCCCGTCTCCTCTAAACGGAAAATTACGACCCAAGTCGTTGCCCAAACCGGTTTTAGTTATCGGGTCGAATAAGCAATTGGATGATTCATTTGGGGAAGAAGTTGTGGGTAGGCGGATTAGGGTTTACTGGCCGTTGGATAAGGAGTGGTATGAAGGGTCTGTGAAGGCGTATGATAAGAGTGTAGGGAAGCATTTAGTAGAGTATGATGATTCTGATGAGGAGTTGATTGATCTTAGTAAAGAGAAGATTGAGTGGGTTGAGGATGGTGGGAGTGGTAGGAGGAAGTTTAGGAGGTTGAGGAAGGCGGTATCGGTTACGGTTGTCGAAGACGAGGAGGTGGAGGAGGAGAATGTGGGTGGTGAGATGGTTGAGGATGATGATTCGAGTGATGAGGATTGGGGTAAGGGTGGGAATGTAGAAAGCGACGAGGCGGAGGCAGAGATGGAGGCGGAGGGGGATTTTGTAGAGGAGGATTTTGTGGAAGAGAAGGCGGTTGGGACGGAGAGGTTGAAGAGGAAGCGGGGAGACGGTGGTGGAGATGGAGGTGTGGGGAAAAGTCGTAAGGAAGATGGTGGTGAGAATGTGGATATGGGTGTTAAGAAGAAGAAAAGCGGGTTTTTGGTTACTGATTTTGGTAGTAAGGTGGAGAAGGTGGTTGCTAGTGTTCAAGGTAAGTGATGGCGGGTTTGATTGTGTCGATTTGTATACGTAATCTGATAGTGTAGTAATTTTAAGCTTGTGTGTTTATGTGTGTTTTGCATTCTGTTTGATGTTTATTGTAATGTGTAGGGTATTCCCATTCACTTCATTTTTTCTTAGCTAATGAGATATGAGTTCTGTATGATTTTATCGAACTATCTATTGACAATTGTATCATTGCGCTGTAGCGTGAAATTGTTGTGTTGAAATACGTTTAGAGCTTGTGAAATGATGCAATACATGACTAGACAAAATGTGCTAGAGGATACTCAACTCATTTGTTTAGAAGAAGTAGGGTCTAATACATGTAAATGAACTTTATGTTGTCTTTTGTGGGATATGAGACGGGTAATGGAAGTAAATGCTTTTGGACTTTGCTAACAAGAATCCAAGAACAAGAGTTAATATATGTAACGGAGTTGAAGTTCGTAGTGTGTTCTTAGAGCCTGACTTTCAGGAATTGTATGAATTTCTGTATCTCTTCCATTTTCGCCTCTATGGGAGGGTCTTTAGGCCGTTCCTCAATTTGAACCGATATTATGGTGTTATGCTTTGGACTTAATGACAGGAGTGCTTCTACTTCTCTGTGTCGTGGGTGGGAGGAGTTAGGTAGTAGTGCGATCTGTTTGGCTGATCATTATTGTATGAGCATTACTGCATTATTGCTTCCTTGCCTCTCATCTCTTATCTTGGTTGAGTGGTTTCTTGGCTTGTATCTGATTGATTTCTTATTCTTATCAAAATCTATATATTGCAGAGACAAAACCTGCCAATGTTGTTGAGAGCATAGACACTGATGCTTTGGAGAGGTTTGGTATTCGCGAGGAGAAAAAGTTGCCATTCCTGGGCAAGTAAGTTTGAGGTCAACTTTTAACATCTTACTTCCCTGCTTCACATCATGTATCTAATGCTATTACACTGCTCCATCACATACAGAGATCGCCGGGATGCTAAGAGGAGACTCCCAAACGATCCACATTATGATCCGAAAACCCTTTACTTGCCCCCTCAATTTCTGAAAAGTCTTTCTGCCGGTCAGGTAACTGCATTCTCACTTAATGTTCCTCTCTTATGTAGAGACAATGGTGGGAGTTTAAATCAAAGTTGTTTAATTTTGAAATGTTTTGAAATGTTTAATTTTGAAATGTTTTGCCCTTATGTAGAGACAATGGTGGGAGTTTAAATCAAAGCATACGGACAAAGTTATGTTCTTTAAGGTAGTTCATACACTAGTCTGTATATTAAATTATCAATCTTCTTTCTAGCAATTCTAGTATATTGATGGTAGTTTACATGTTTTAGATGGGCAAATTTTACGAGCTTTTCGAAATGGATGCTCATGTTGGCGTGAAAGAACTTGATCTTCAGTACATGAAGGTGCGCATTTAGCTCTAGACTTGGCCATGTTCTTATGATTTTCTTGTTGAGTAGTTTGTCTATTCCTTTTATTCTGAACTAAGTTGCTCTTATTGGCAGGGAGAACAGCCACATTGCGGGTTCCCTGAAAAGAATTTTTCTGTTAATGTGGAGAAACTAGCAAGAAAGGTCATTGTTTAAATTTATTGTTATTACATCTTAATAATAGTGTAATACCACTTGTTTAGGGTTTACTGTCACCTTGTTCTCGCTTATGAAATTGAGCCTGAATCTCTATTTTGCTTCTTTTTGGATTGACAGGGCTATCGAGTGTTAGTAGTGGAACAAACGGAAACTCCTGATCAGCTTGAGATCCGTAACAGAACGGAAGGTTCAAAAGACAAGGTTCGGAGGATCAGTCGGTGTTTTTTGCTTCTACAATATGCCCCATTTTGAATTGTATAGGTGTTCAAACGTGAAATTGCTTCTACATCTTACTTCCGCTTTCAGCTAAAATTTTCAAACCTCTTGATGTATAGGTGGTCAAACGAGAAATATGTGCCATTGTGTCCAAAGGAACACTCACTGAAGGAGAGTTGTCTACAAATTTGGATGCATCATACATAATCTCAGTGACTGAAAGATGCCCAGCCTCTTCAGATAATAAACAAGAGCTTGTGTATGGTGTTTGTGTTGTTGATGTTTCTACAAGCCGTGTAATTGTTGGCCAGGTGTGTCTCTCAACTGTGTACTTTCTATTTGCAGTTTCTTATCTTGGAAGTTTTTACCGGGTTTCCTTCTAGTGACCAGTTAAGTGATGATGTTGTAGGCTTCGGAAAGGGCAACTTTTCAGTGAAATTATAGTTATTGAGTTCATTTTTTATTTTTCTTGGGTGGTGGACAAATTTGGATTTTGTCCTGGAAATGTTATCAGTTTTTTTTAAAGATTTTTACCCTTGTTCCTCTTTCTTATGTTTATTGCTAAGAATCTTGGTAGAGTATCATAAATGATGGGGAGGTCTTTCTTTTTAGGCTTAGGGGGTTAAGGAATGGTTCAATTTCATCTTCGTAAGTTTGTATTTGTCAGCGTATTTAGACATTTAGTTGATGTTAAGTCTTGCCAGCTTGGCGCTCTACTCCCTCCACCCCCTAGGCGCAAAAAAGAACAATTTAAGAAAGAACTGTGGCTATAAGCTTCCCTCCCTTAATAGCATGTTTCCTTTTCTCAGATGAAGGATGATGTGGAATGCAGTGCTTTGTGCTGCCTTCTCTCAGAATTAAGGCCAGTTGAAGTTATAAAACCTGCTCATATGCTTAGCATTGAGACTGAAAGGGCACTCAGCAGATACACAAGAAATCCCCTTGTTAATGAGTTGGTTCCAGGTCTGGAATTTTGGGGAGCTGACAAAACAGTTGGCGAGTTGAAAAGCTTCTACAGTTGCTTTGGTAGTCCCTCTGTTTCTTCTGATAAGACTACAGTGGCAGTCTCCAACTTTGGTGTGGATGATGATTCATGTGAGCTTCCCGATGTCATTAAGGAACTTCTAACTGCTGGGGATGATGGTAGTCTTGCGCTGTCAGCTTTTGGAGGCAGTCTTTACTATCTGAAACAAGCTTTCCTTGATCAGACTTTGCTCCGTTATGCTAAATTTGAGCGACTTCCATGTTTTGGATTCCGGGATGTTCTTCAAAAACCGTATATGGTATTAGATGCGGCTGCAATGGAGAATTTGGAATTATTTGAGAACAGTAGTAATGGAGGCTCCACAGGGTAGGATCCATTACACTCACACAAGTATTTATTTCCTTTTATATATTTAATTAATCTTGGTTCCTTGTATTCTTGAAGGACTTTATATTCCCATCTCAATCATGGTGCAACTGCATTTGGGAGGAGGTTACTGAAAACATGGCTTGCAAGACCCTTGTATGATGTTCATTCAATTAGAGAACGACAAGATGCTGTAGATGGGCTTCGAGTATGTTTTATTTCCGAGTTCCATTAGTTTATGTTCCTCATTCACTCTTTCTTTATTCTGCTTTGTTCCCCTTTCTCGTACAAAAGTATTTTTAACAGGGTCTTAATTTTTTATTTTCTTCTCGCCATATGTTTTTGTTAGCTATATTTCTATTTTGTTTTGTACCAAACATATTGTTTCTAAAAGGATTGCTGCTATTGTGCAAATTGTAAAGTCTGTCAGAATCATGCAACTCAGGGATGAAATGTTAATTTCTTGCCACCCTTGTGAATTGTTAACACTGCCTGTTTTGTTTTTCCTGTGTATGGTGTTTTTATTTCGCTACTGAAGCTGCTGGATGCTGCCTTCCTGGGTTATGTGCTTGATTTAATTGTACACACTGGCTGTCAAGAATACCATATAGAACCATAGTTAAGAGAATTTGCAGTGTAGGGGTTCCAGTCTCAACTTATAATCCTGCTATTTCTCTATATGTCAGCTCTCAGCTACTGCTCACGTCTGTGTAAATGATGTTTCCATTATCTTGAAATTATAAACTATGATGGCTAATCATTTCTACCTTTTTTTTAGGGCAATAGTTTATCAAATGCTCTTGAATTTCGGGCCAAGTTGGCCAAGTTGCCTGACATGGAGAAATTGCTTTCCCGCCTCTTTTCTAGCAGGTGTGCACATTGTGTAGCTGCATACCTATCTAAACTTTTCTGAACTTTTACAATCTAAAAGCTTATTGTTGGACTTTGATTTTGCCTATTGCAGTGAAGCGAATGGAAGAAATTCAAACAAGATTATTCTTTATGAAGATGCTGCAAAGAAACAGCTTCAAGAATTCATTTCAGCATTACGTGGTTGTGAAATAATGGCCCTGGCTTGCTCTTCTCTGGGTTCTATCTTGGATAATACCGAGTCTGAATTGTTACACCGTCTGTTAGTTCCTGGTAATGTCAATAAGTCTTCATTTTTTCCTGTTGCTGACCAATATTACCAAGAGTTTATACAGCTTCATCTGCTAACCACTGCACGCTTTTTACAGGCAAAGAACTTCCTGATGTGAGTTCCACTTCCCAGCAATTTAGAGATGCCTTTGATTGGGTAGAAGCTAACAGCTCAGGTCGTATTATACCTCACGAAGGAGTTGATGCAGAGTATGATATTGCCTGTAAAAAGATTGAGGAAATTGAATCTAATCTAGAGAAGCATATCATTGAACAAAGAAAAGTAATCGGTGACAAATCGGTAAGGGCTACTCGTATAATCATATTACCCTTCAAATTTGCGTTCAATGAATTTCTCAGTATCTATCTTTTGTCCTAATGGGATTCATCATTCATTGATGTATATTTTTGTGATTGCCTCAGATCAAGTACGTGATTGTGGGAAAGGACAAATACCTTTTAGAAATGTCTGAAAGCTTATCCGGAAGTGTTCCTCGGGATTATGAGCTGCGATCATCCAAGAAGGTAAATATGTGAAATATATATGTATCTCATCTCTTAGTAAGTTTGAAGTTCGTTATGAAGCTTACTGTATGATTTAAGTGGCAACAAGTATGCATTCAATTGTCTCTTGAATGTCATTGCAGTCCTACAGAATGCTAGCTTGCTCTTATTACTGTGAATTAGCATCTCAAACAGCACTGTATATAAATGTAGACAGAAAGATTTATAGCATATAACCGACCCAGAAGCGTTATCTGGGTATTTGAACTCCTTAATTTTGTTTTATGTTTTGAAAACTTGAAAATGCCAAATGTGCTTGAAATTGTTGTCTGCAGGGGTTTTCCAGATATTGGTCGCCGTATATAAAGAAGATGGTAGGAGAGCTGGCACAAGCTGAAGCTGTGAAAGAATCTCACTTAAAAGGGATTTTGCAAGATTTAATTGAACGTTTTTGTAAGCATCATACAATGTGGAGAAGGCTGGTTACAGTTGTCGCAGGTATGTTGACACTGCAAGTTTTATTCACAGCTTTATCAATGTGGTGGTTATATTAACTTTACATAATAAAGAAATCTACTCAAAAATTTGGTATGACACCCACTCATTGATTTTAGATGTTCGTTCATGTTTCCTGTTTTTATTGATATGCGACCATGGCTATAATTTGTGCAACTCGTTTTGCAGAATTAGATGCTCTTATCAGCTTGGTGATTGCAAGTGATTACTATGAAGGACCCACATGCCGACCAACTGTTTCAAAAGCGTCCAATAGTAGTGATGTGCCTCATTTGATAGCAGAAAGTTTAGGGCACCCTCTCCTTAAGAGTGATTCTTTGAGCAGGGGCACATTTGTTCCTAATGACGTTACTATTGGTGGCCCTGATCATGCCACCTTTGTCTTGCTTACTGGTCCTAACATGGGTGGAAAATCAACACTTATTCGCCAGATTTGCTTGGCTGTAATTTTAGCCCAGGTGAAACTCCTAAGCATGCATGAAAATAAATGAATCATGATCGTGTTTTTTTTGTGCTCACTTCTGGCCTTTTTCCAGGTAGGGGCTGATGTTCCTGCACAACATTTTAAGCTATCCCTTGTTGATCGGATTTTTGTTCGCATGGGAGCTAAAGATCACATTATGGCTGGACAGAGTACTTTTCTAACAGAGCTTTCAGAAACTGCTTCCATGTTGGTGAGACTCATTCAAGACACATTTTCTTCCGAACTCTTTTAGTCCGAACAATAGTTTTCAATCTTCATGAATGCTCAGTGGATGGCAAACTTGCCTTTCTGATGTAAACTAGATTGTCAGATACTCTGATAGTTCAGCACTCAAGGGCTGAGACCTTGAGACATTCGAATCAAATGAGAATCTACTTTGGATGTTCCAAACTCTCATCTCTTCTTCATAGTTTATATTTTGTAGTCATGAATTCATGACAAGTTTAGTCCGACCAAATATTCCGCCTATTGAAGTCTGATTGAAGCAGTAGTGTTATTTAGTTTAACATACTGACATTTCTATTTCTTATTATTGCCAGTCATCTGCTACCCGTGATTCACTGGTGGCATTGGATGAACTTGGACGTGGTACTTCAACTTCAGATGGACAAGCTATTGCGTAAGTGCTGTTAGAGTTAGACTGCAAAGTTCTGAGATTTTTGTACTGCCTATGACTTAATAACTATAGTTTTCATATTTTTTCTTAACCTGTGAACATGCAACTTCATCTGATTAGTGTATTGTTTATTTGTCTCTAATGGATTTTCTTTCTGCAGGGAATCAGTCCTTGAACATTTTGTGCGGGAAGTACAGTGTCGTGGCATGTTTTCCACTCATTATCACCGATTAGCAATAAATTATAAAAGAGATCCCAAGGTTATCTTCTGTTTCTTCCTTACAAGTTGTTAGGTGTAAATGTTTTGATCCGTATATTTTCAATGCTTCATGCTGTCAAAATACAAGAGCTTTTGACACACTGTTTCTCCCTTTAAGTTCTGAGCAACGAGCTTGTGATTACAGGTATCTCTCTGTCATATGGCTTGCCAAGTAGGAGAAGGAAATAGTGGTCTGGAAGAGGTCACATTCCTCTACAGGATGACTCTTGGAGAATGCCCTAAAAGCTATGGTGTCAACGTTGCACGGATAGCTGGTAAGTACTATTTAGAGTAATTTTTTGCATTTATAATACCACCATCTTTCTGCAAGGCATACCTTGATAAGATCATCATCCATTGTCACTACCCACAATTATTCTTCCTATTGACAATTCATGATACATCACAATCTTCAGGAATTCCCGACTGTGTACTACATAAAGCTGCTGCCAAGTCGAGAGAATTCGAGGCGACTTTCGGTAGGCACAGCAAGAAACCGGATAAAAATGTTTCGAGTTGGGAGAAAGAAGCTGCTAGTTTCATCCAAAATCTGGTTGGAATTACGTCACACGCTGATTTGCAAGAGATTGCCTCATTTAGTCAGCTTCAACGCAAAGCTTGGATTCTCTTGGAACAATGTTGATCTTTTGACATGAGACTACAACTCCAGGTGCATGTTCATTGTCCAACCAGCTACTTTCTGATTTTTATAGTTTTACTGTCGACATATTGGCCATTTTGCATATAGGCGGTGTCTTAACTAGGGATCAGGTTTTGTTTGTCCTTATGGTCCTGTGCTTATCCAACCATTGTCGACACCATTCTAACTGTGTACAATGTACATACGTAATCATTGTACTTAGTGAAATGCATAACTATTGCAGTAACCATTAGTCTTGACTTTTGTGTTTGGAAATGAATTAGTGTCATCGACAATGATTCATTTCATCCCCTGTTTCAACCCCTCTACATGGTCTTCAGAGTTACTCCATCAAACATAATACTTTTGCCGTCATGTTTATGTTTCTTAATATTTGTGAAGAACATTATTACCAAATCTTGATGACTGACTTAAAATGTTGATAGTATGCTTAATACTGAACTATAGAAGAGTAGAGAGCTGGAGTAAGATAAATTTCGAGCGAGAAATGTACATGTAATTATATTTTTCTAACAGGGGAAGATTCTCTGAGTCATTCAGTATAATAAGAGACTAGAGAGTGATTTCCCCACTTATATAGGTCTGTTTCTGTACATTGTTGTCTAGTTACAAGCCGAAACTATGTGTGAGTACATTTGGCTCCCTGTTATACTTGGAGTGCTTGCTCTTCATTGTCCGCCGCTTCACTTAAGTTGTCCTGGTGAATTAGAGCATTCTGAAATGGAAATTAGATTAGCTCATAAAATTGATTCCAAAATCCAAAATTCTCATAAACATATAGACCCGTCTGAAAAGAACTGTAGCTTACATGGATGCTCCGAGGTCGTCTGATACTATTCTGAAGTGCTGATATTGTCTGGATAATTATGCACATAGGTATTATTACTCCACAGCTTCTAAGGATTATTACCTGTAATTATTATTTCGTTCATGAAATTACCCCGAGTAAATCTAAAAAACCATATTTCTTAAACACAGTAAAGATTGAGAAAGGGTGAAGTTTACTTACTGTTGCAGGTGAGAATGGGTAATGTGTTTCTCCTGCTAGTGATTCAAACAGATATCTCAGTAATAAAAGGGCTGTAATCTGTCAACATTAGCAATAAATATTGGTAAATACGGAGTACATTATACAAGTACATGACAAAAATGTTAACAGTCGAATATGTGATACTGTCTCATACAAGAATCGACCTAGAAGGTGAGACTCGAAATCGACAGCTGGGTATTAACAAGATTGAAATTAACATAAAGGTTGACAGTAACAAATAGTTGAATAATGTGTGTTTCCATGTTCATTTATTAATTAAATTGACGTTGAATAAGGGTGTGGTACAGACAATAGTGCAGTGTACACTAATCTGTGTTAAGAAGTGGCCAACTAATGGGTGACTAAAATGTTAGGACCCCCTTTAAGATTAGGACATTTTGAGTACTTTGTTTTATAACATTATCCTTATAAATCATTGCCTCAATTTATCATGATGCATCTTTTATTTATCCAAATTTTATTCTATCCCAAATTATGTGTTTTTTTAGTATAAAGGGAGTCACGAGAGCGATTTTATTTTAAAGCTGACGAGATTTGAACCTAGTTTAGTTAACATTTGCTTATCCCAAATTTTGTTAAAAGTACAACAAAATGTACTTTGCATATGTTTAGACTTTCGAGTTTCTCAAGACCGTAAAATATTTACGAGAATAGATTGGTACTCGGATTTTTTTTGTGATATTAAGTTAAACTTATCAATTGTACGCCTGTACCCTTTTAACGAGTTTGCAACTTAGAATAGTAAAAATTCGTCCAAAACCTCTAACTATTATTATTCACTACTGCGATGTACTAACATTTATTATACCATTATTTATGAGTAGTTATTGTGTGAGACGATCTTATATTATAAACCGTGCAGTTTATGATTACTTACAATGAGGGCAATAATCTTGCAAGATGAAATGCCTCTATCTATTATTGATGAACATTCATCAATGGCTATTATATCTTGATTTCCAAGTTGTTCTTCTCTTCTTGGGTCTTCCAAGTTTCCCCTGTTTCATATTATTAATTGATTCCTTATTATAATGTCAATTGGGAAAGAATCAAATTTTAACTTTTTATAAAAAATATTCAAATAATAATAGTTATTAAAATTAAAAATTAAATACAAATATAATAGAGAGAATAGTAGTTTACCTAATTCTGACTACTTCATACAATACAATAGTTTTCTTTGGTTGTTTTGGAATAGCTGTGTACCCTGGTTCATAATTCTGCATGCAATTTCATGTATTATATAATTAATATAATTATGTGTCTCTTGAAAACTATACAATAAAAATTGGAAGAAATAAATAAAATAAAATATAGAGTCAAAGTTAATTGGAAGAAATAAAAAAAGAAAATATAGTCAAAGTTTAGTGTATGAATTTGAATAATTTATTTGTGTGCACGTCACCCTCACAAATTTGACACGATGTTTCATTTCTGTCATTTGTTCAACTTTTTTTATTCGTTGTGAACAGTATTTTATTATTTATATGAAAACAAATAACTGAGACCGAAGAAAGAAAACTATACAATACAAATTAGAAGAAAGAAAGAAAGAAAATAGAGTCAAAGTTTAGTGTATGAATAATTGAATAATGTCACCCTCACAAATTTGACACGATGTTTTGTTTCAATCATTCAATCATTTGTTCTTAACTTTTTTATTCTCTGTGAGCAGTATTTTATTATTCATAGGAAAATAAATAACTGAGACTGAAGAACATAATTACGTAATAATAATTTCTCGAGAAAATCGACGTAAAATTGAAGGTAGGTTCAAGGATAATTAAATGAAGAAGGCAAGAATGCATGATGAAGTAACATACAGATAAAGAGTTAAACTTTGAACTCAAGGCAAAGCCTAATAAGCTAGCTTAACAAAAAAATTATCTAAGATTCTACTCTGTATTATACAATTTTATATTATTCAAACCAAAATTATATCAGGGTTCGAAAAAATTTAAATAAATATTAACTCGAAATTAATAAAAAAAACACTGGATATTTTAATTTTTTGTTGTTAAGGGAGACGACAGTCTCTGCTAGCCCCTCGTTCAGCCACGACACGACAACTTATCTTATTGAATTTGTATATGATTCATGATTGAATGAATGAAAATATGAAACAAGGGATTAAATAAAATGAAATTAAAAACAAAAAAACAAAAAAAAAACAAAAAAAAAGACAAACCTGTAAGCAAATTTCACAAGTAATGTTTCCTTTTTCATTACACCATCTCTGTATACATTCTCTATGTGCATACTGCAAAAAAAAAAAAAAAAAAAAAACATAACCAACTTATTAGCAATATACTCGATGGACACCTCGGTTTACACCAAAAAGAAACTTATTAGCAATATAGTCATATTAGAGTCGAAAGAAGGATGATTAGAAAGTCGGAAAATGAGATAACGTTACCTTAATAGTTCCAGTACAAGCACAAGGAGCTTCTAATTTGCCATATTCAATTTCATGACAAATTCTACAATAATTTGAATCATAATCATCAACAAATAATACAATTTCCTCCATTTTTTTTTTCTTTGATTTTTGATTTTTGATTTTTTTGGTTTTGATGTTTCTTTGTTCTGGTGTGCTCTGTTTACGCGGTTATGAAAGGTATGTGTGTCACTTGGGGTTTATATAAGGTATAAGAGGGAGAGTGAAATACCCAAACTACCCTTTATATTTATACTCCAAAATTCCATAATGGAAAGTGATGCTTACAATATAACAGTGACGTTTTGGGTGTGGAGGTCGGCTTGTTTATCTGAAAGAATTATGAGGGCCGATACTAATGACCTGAGTTCGAAACCAATCTGTTTATATATATTACAGAGTAGTATATAGCAACTCGTAATCTAATTAAAAGGTCACCGTCAAAATAATTATAAAGGATATTAAAAACGGTTAAGAGTCAATTTCAAGGGTTATTAAATGATTTTACAATTATATACTCCGTAAAATATAATCACAAATTTCTCTTAAATAAACTACTAACCGGGTATTATTGATATTGGTAAATATCTCTTGTATAATTGGTATTGTACCCAAAATTACTAATGATATTTTTTTTTTTTTTATGTATTTTACTTGAGATTCTTCTTGTTATAGAAAGTCGATTGGTTGATTTTGATTTTTTTCATTGGTTAAAATGTACGATATTTGGTATATTGATCTACCTAAAATAGAAATTGATGCTTATCGGTGGAGGTCGGCTTATTCATCTGAAAGGATTATGAGGGCGGATACTAATGTCTTGAGTTCGAAACCAATCAGCATATATATTATAGACGTACCTCGTAATCAAATGAAAAGGTCGTCATCCAAATAATTAAAAAGGATATATTAAAAACGGTTAAGGGTCAATTTCAAGGGTTATAAAATGATTTTACATTATATACTCCGTATAATATAATTTCACAAATTTCTCTTAAATAAACTACTACCGGGTATTAATGATATTGGTAAATATCTCTTGTATAACGGTATTGTACCCAAAATTACTAATGATATTATTTTTCTTTTCAATTTTTTATTATGTATTTTACTTGAGATTTTTCTTGTTATAGAAAGCCGATTGGTCGATTTTGATTTTTTTTCATTGGTTAAAAATGTACGATAACTTGGTATATCGGGCTACCTAAATTTGAAATTGATGCCTATCCTAACAACGACGTTTTGGGTGGAGGTTGGCTTGTTCATCCGAAAGAATTATGAGGGCGGATACTAATGACCTGAGTTTGAAACCAAGCAGCATATATATCATATACGTACCTCGTAATCAAATGAAAAGGTCGTCATCCAAATAATTATAAAGGATATTAAAAACGGTTAAGAGTCAACTTCAAGAGTTATAAAATGATTTTACATTATATACTCCGTATAAAACAATTTCACAAATTTCTCTTAAATAAACTACTTCCGCGTATTAATGAAATTGGTAAATATCTCTTGTATAATCGGTATTGTAATTTTTTTTATGTATTTTACTTAAGTTTCTTCTTGTTATAGAAAGTCTATTATTAGTCGATTTTGATTTTTTCCATTGGTTAAAATCTACGATAAGTTGGTATATCGGGTTACCTAAAATTTTTCATTTTTAAATTTCTGAGAGAGCGACCTTCCCTATTAACCCTCATATAAAATGTTGTTCAATCAAGCTCTGATTTGATGTGTATTTGATTAGTAAACCAATGTTTGTTAATTAACTCTTACATTGAAATTGGTAAATATCTCTTGTATAATCGGTATTGTACCCATAATTACTAATAATATTAATTTTTTAATGTATTTTACTTAAGATTCTTCTTGTTATAGAAAGTCTATTATTATTCGATTTTAATTTTTTCCATTGATTAAAATATACGATAAGTTGGTATACCGGGCTACCTAAAATTTTTCATTTTCAAATTTCCGAGAGAGCGACCTTCCCTATTAACCCTCATATAAAATGTTGTTCAATCAAGCTCTGATTTGATGTGTATTTGATTAG
>JAOWBH010095409.1:0-14331 GCA_028566215.1 Silene coronaria | reverse complement strand
AAATGGTTTCTAGAAATTGAAGCGGTTTTCGACCCGGAATCTAAATGCACTTTAATTAATGACTGTCAAAACGACCGTATCGGCGCGTAGATGATGACCAAGGGGTAGAAACAAGTGTTTGAGCTATCACTTGACGATAAACTTACGAACTATCATAAATCATTCCGTGTATCAAACATGCGGCCCAATCGTCACTGGGTGGTTGGCGGAAGGTGCAGAAATGAGGTATCTACAGTGGCTAAGAATGTTGCAGTCCAAGTAGTGGGATGGGGAGCTCGACTTCACAACCGTTACGTTGGATGACTTCAAGTTAGTGCTCCGGATGCAGTTCTTTCAAAGGGAAGCAGTAGTGTTAAAGCCGAGTGCCGAGTGAATGCTGCTAAAGAGGTCTTTCGTGGTGAAGGTCGTGGACATGAAGGTCCCTTGAATATCAACAATGAGGGTGATACCAACAACAAAACGGGGAGCGGTCGTTGGGAGAAGCTCCATGATGTTGAAGACGGAAGCGTCGAGGGACGCATCCAAACTAAGCGGAATGCTTAAGTGTTCGGGGGAACATGAGGGTAGGCCAAAGCCGAGAAGGCCTCGTGACATTAGGGGGCCGCGTCGAAATGCTGATTCGACATCCTGGTTTGAGGGTCAGTCGACCCAAGTGAGAAGGCCTCGTACCATCAGGGGCCGCGCCGAAATGCTGATTCGGCGTCTTGAAGAACTAACACGTCCTTGAATGCAGGTACCGAAGTGATGGTAGACAAGGTAATGGTGCGTTGGAGTAGGCATCTGGAAGATCACGAGAAGTGTCCATCTGGGCAACTGAGAAGTGGAATTTCCAGAAGAACCATAAACGAGTGATTAACTTGGGAAACATGATGTTCGGCAACTTCTATGGCAAGGAGTTCCAGCCTATCCTTAAAGAGACGATGAAGCCGATCATTTTGTGGACGAAAGCTCACCTACAAGCCGAAGCCGAGAGAAAGCCAAACTTGAAGACGATGTGGACGACCGCAGCTCTCCGAGGATGTGTCACGGAAGCACCATTCGAGATTTTTGTGTTGCTGAGAGAGGCAACAGATTAAGTGGGGGAGAATGTGAGAACCTGCAAATGTAAGCAAAATATGCGCGCGCGCGTGCGGTCCGTTCATTTCGAGCCCTTAGATTTCATATTTGCACTTATGTTTTTTCGTTTCTGTTTTTATTTTCCATTTGTACTTCAAGACTACTATCTGTTTTTAGGCTTTTAGAAAATGTATCGCTATTCTGCACACTCAATGTTTCCTGTTACATGATTAAAACTATCAAATTTGCCTCTTTGAGGAGTGCTTGTCAATGAAAACCGCCTCACCTTTAAGCTTGATATTGCTTGTCTCTTGCTTTCAATAATCGTATTACTTACTTTTATTGCTTTCGTGTGTCGGTCGTTCATAATCGTGACTATGATTCCTGACACACCCCGAGTCCCGAGAAACATGCTAGTGGGCAGTCCATCACTAGTACAAGACCCTTGTTGCTTGCATCCTTGTCATAGAGTTGGGCAAGGGTATGCATCAGGGCCCGGCAAAAGTACCGGACCGTGACACTATGCAAGACCATTGCAAAAGAAACAAGCTGTGGTGGCTATTTTGTAGGGCAGTGAGCATTCTGGAGAAAGCTCTGGCATTTTTCTTTTTCGGCCCTTACATGCAACAATACGAGAATTTTAAGGCAAGCTCCCTTTACAATAAAAGTTCCAAGATTGATTGAATAAAAACACAGCCTTATTCCCAGTTGCTTCGAGCTTGAGTGAATTTTCCTTCTGGATTTATTTCACTCAATTGATTCAAGTTGATATGAATCTCCATTTCAAATTAAATTCAGAAACGGCTATAACTCATGGGTTATTCAATATTTCTATTTGAGTTTTCATTGTTTTATAAAAATCAGAGTATACCTTTATATTTGAGAATCACAAAAGGTAATAATAAAGCATCATTTAACTGATGGAGCTGACACAATCATAAGCCAAGTACAATATACGGTACCCATCTTCGATAAACGGGTAGCAATTCAGTTCAACCATCCAAACATGTTGTAGGATATATAAGCCTGGTAAACGAGAGAATCTACCAATGAGATTCACAATTGAGGTGATTACATAATGTGAGCTTTTAAGGGTTAACTGCAAATCAATGTCTCTGTGGTCTCCTGTACATGTCTTCTAGCCTCAGCCTAAATCGAACTCAAATCTTATACGGAGTATAATTTGGAGTGCTCTATTAGTAAGGATACTTGGTAAGTCTCTTAATTGAGAGAAAGAATGTGCGGAGCCCTTTCATTCCATAAACGAAAAACAAGGTTCGCTCCACTTGGGGGATGCTAATTCATTGCTCTTTGCCTCATCCACTTTGTAGCTGACCATTTCTCCCCGGAAATGACCTCACAGCCACCATGTACACTATTGGGGTCGGATTTCCCATCAAGGCCCTGCAAAGAATTCCGATTCACAGACAATGTTAACTGTTAACACGGCTTTATCTCAGATATTATTGTGTTGCTTTTCCAAAACTATTTGAGATACTAACCATACTCCAAAAAAGGACGGCGTTTCCTTTGAGCGGTTTTACAGACATTCCTGTTACAGTCTTTTTACCACAACTGCATTGGCCTGAACCAGCCTGAGGTAGAAAAAACGAAGAATTAACAGAAGAAAAAACAGGAAAGAAGTGTTAAAACATGATCATCCAAAATGACTTCTCTCTTGAAACCGTCGACAATAGGTAAAATTATGTAATACAACAAAATAATTAAAAATAAAGCTAACAAGTCATAAAAGAGAATAAAGCTATCTTAGTCGATTCTCCATCATCTTATCCTCTATTGGTGCCACTGTCACCTTCTTCCTAATCACCTCATTTCTTAATTGATCATTCCTTGCATGGCCGCACATCCACCTCTAACATATATCCGCCGTATTCATCTTTCGAAGGTGACAGTTCTTCACGGCTCAACACTCGGAGCCGTATAATAGTGCAGGTTTAATAGGCATGCCATAGAATTTACCTTTTAGTCTAACGGCTTTATCTGAGATATTATTGTGCTGCTTTTCCAAAACTGATCTGTGATACCAACCATACTCCAAATGGAAGTGAAACATGATACAAGCGTCAAGTTAAACTTATAGGTTTGGAAATAAAAAACTTATTAGTTGATTCTTCATCATCATGTCCTCTGTTAGTGTCACTTTCACCTTCTCCCTAATCACCTCATTTCTGAATTGATCTTTCCTTGTATCGCTGCACATCCACCTCTAACATACGCATCTCCACCATATTCATCTTTTAGATGTAACAATGCTTCACGGTCCAACACTCGGTGTCGTATAATAGTGCAGCTCTAATTGTTGTGTGATAGGATTTACTCTTTACTCTATGGGGCACACGTTATCACATAAAACCTCGTGGCACTTTCCATTTCAACCACCCAACTTTAATTTTGTGAGCCATAACTCCATCTAATTCACCCTGTCTTTCTAAATAATAATCCTTAATATTTAAAAAAATCTGATTCTTTGAAAAACTTTTCTGTCGAAAGTAATACTCTCCACCTTTCATGTTCCGGCATTACTAAATTTACACCTCAAAAACTCGGTCTTACTCCTGGTGAGCCTAAACCCACGCGCCTCCAAATATGTCTCCACAACTCCAACTTCTTTTCAAGTCCTTCCTTCTTTCTCATCAATTAATAAAATATCATCAACAAACATCACACACCAAGGGATGAATGTCGTCCTAAATAGCCCTTATAAACCCATCCATAACTATAGCAAAGAGAAAAGGACCAAGAGAGAAACCCTGATGCACCCCAACAGTAATGGGAAATTCTCCCAACGTTAGTAAGTACACTTGTACTAGCCCCCTCACACATGTCTTATGAGGTCAATATATTTTCAGGATACACCCTTCCTTGACAAAGCCCACTAATGTACTTCTCTTGGTACCTTATCATATGTCTTCTCTAAATCAATTAAAATCATATGCAAGTCTTTCTTCTTCTTATCTCGATAGTGTTCCATACTTCCATCATCTGTCGCATAATATAAAGTGCTTCCAGAGTCGATCTGGATCCAGGCTTAAATCGAAATTGGTTATCCGATATTTCTCAATGATGTAAAAAGAAAACTAAAAGTCCAACGAAAATGTCAATTGAAAAGAAAATAAATGAGAAAAAACTTCGAAAATTAAGTTTTTTAATTTTTTTTTTTTAATTTTAAAAAAAAAAGGTCAAACTCCATCTACCTGGATAAATGAAACGAGCATAGCTGAATTGCCAAATAACTTCACTTTTGTTGTTTTTTCTAGAAAGAGGAAGGGCGTGTTAAAGTGGTACAAAGTATAGCAAGAAGAAACATGAAAACTATAGCGTTATACTGATAAATCAAGATGGTAACTTTGAAGTTACATCAAATAAGTAGCACACATCACCATTAAGATAAAATAATGCTAATAACTCCAGATGGTCTTACCATAGGGAAATATGTTTCTCCCCCTTCAACATTGTCGCTCAAGTACATAAGCATTGTTGCTACTCTTTGACCTCCACGCTTCACATTGAACTGAAACCAAAGAAAGCTTAAACCACAAAGACAAGAAAGAAAAACACTTGGGAAAACTGATGGTTCAGGTTAAATGAAACATCACTTACGGTGTCAGAAAAGTAGTCATGATGTGGCCTGTAGAACTCACCCTTCTCATACCTGCGTCACATAAAATGTACCATAGGTGTTAAACATAAAAAAAAAATTTCTACTCAGCAAAGTTCTAGCAAATAGTCTGCACAACCCACCTCAAAACTTGAATGAGCTCCCCATTCTCGACAGGTATTTGAGAAGAAACGGAGATTCGTTTTTCTATTGCCTGATACTCCAAGGAAAACGTTAGTGGTTTGGAATACAGTCTTCGAGGTGACGTTTAAGGTCCATACATCAAAGTGTCAAACAATACCATATGTTAAGCAAATAAGCTTTTAGAGAACTTGAACCCAAGATACCTTCCCACACCATAACTTAATTCCTTCTTTCCTGCCACTATGGCATTGTCATTTAGTAAATGATCTAATCTCACAGCTCTTGAACTAACCCCAATTCTTACACGGCATCTCTAACAGCATTAGCAGGAAGCTTTGAGGTCATTGGCCAACAAGAAAAGGTAAGCCACACGACGAAAAGAACAGTCAGAGGCTAAAGCAAGCTGTCTTTATGGCCATATTTAGGGATCATTGCTTAAAGGAAACACCCGCATATGAGCTGTTTAAGGTCCATTATACTCCATATCATTCTTTTTGAACTACGAGGTAGTGTTATAATTGTTGGAGGAAGAAAGGGAATAAACGTAAGCTTTGTAAGGGTTCGGAGAAGGACGCTTCAGTGAAGTGATCTATTGTCCTTCCCTTGCCTGCATAGTTAACTAAAGGAATATTTCCACTCTGGTGATCCAAATTAAAATATCACTAAAATTTCATTAAAAAAAATATTTCTAAACATTATAAAGTAGTTTTTTGCAAATTTATAAGGAAATGCACTTTAATATTTGTTTTTCGCACACATAAAATACAGCCTTAATATCTTTAATTATACTGTAGAAAGTATTCCTATTGCACTCATAATGGTGAATTAAACAAGATTCTACATGACTTTATTTTCTTCTGAAGATTCTCTTTGCTCACGAATAGTGTCAAAAAAAGTAAATGGTGTGTTTGAAAATGAATGGAGGGAGTACTTTATTGTGGCTACTTGCATTTCATTATGATGAAAACGGCATTAGCTTAACGAAAATTTCACATGGTACCCCTGAACTTCGCCACTTTGCACATGGTACCCCTCCTTTTCAACATAAAAACTTTGAGTGGTTATATCTCGTGATCACGATTTTAGAAAACGGCTTTTTTTCCAAACAAAGATCTTGTAAAACGGCCAATTTAAAAAAAAAAAATTAAAAAAAAAGGCTGCTTTTCAGCTTTTGGAACTTGCGGTCAAAAGATACGGTCAAGTCACAAAAAACTTTGATAGACAACTCCTAGCCAAAAGTTTAGAATGTGGCAACTTTTCTTCAAATTGTTGTTCTAGTAAGATGATCGGATAGAAAAAGAAGTCGTCATTTTCTGAACTCATAAAGCTATGGTCAATCAAAGTTTTCTGGTTAAATAAAAGGGACCACGTGAATTTTTTGTTAGTTTATACAGAAAGACTATTTTATACCTTAGATCACCAAAATAAGAATGTCGACAGATAGCTCAAAACTGTACGTTAACAAAGTGCTGTTAGCCAAAACTTTCAGCACCAGGAGTGAATTAACTTAACCTCATGAGTCATGCCTTCAAAGTTGAAAATTTCCATAAACAAAAGATGGTTATGACAATACGGCGAAAACCTAATTCCTACGTTAATTTTTAGGCCACCCAAACATTTTATCAGGCTACAAAAGAAAAAAATTGTTTTGGAGACTGGACAACTGTTACATAAATGAAAGGAAGACAGCCCTTTTCCTAAGCAGTTATCTACTAATAATTCATACATAGTAAGTAGAATGTACGCACAAAATCATCTAAGGCTAGTCCAATAGACCATGACTTGAAAACATACTCGGTCTTAAGGTTCTAACTTAGCCTTAAAAGCCTCAAGTACTTCATCTCGGCTGGAAACAGTTATCCAAGACCTAAAAAGAAATTATTGTAAACTGGAACAGAATCATAGTTTATCTAAGGTAGCGATCTTGATCCAAATAGCTATTTTGGCGGAACACAAAATGATCGATCATTTGTGATAGATAACGGTAATTCACTATGAAAAAGACAGAAAAACAAATTAAGACAGTCAAACTGAAACGACGTTACAGGACATGGTGCAGTTCACAGAATTGCAAAATAAAACAATCAAAAACCTTCGTAAATTCCAGATAAAAGCAAAAGAATTGTGGGCAGAAAGCATAACCCACCTCTATTAATGGATACTTCCTTTCATCATGACGCAAGAACATTCCAGAGCTTGTTCTGACATCACTTTTAACTCCCTGCAATCACGTGAAGAGTTTAGAGTAACACAATAGTCAGTCATTTGGTTGGACATTAAAAACATAAGTATTACGAACTTCAGCAAAGCTGAAACAATTTAGGATGTTTTGGTCCGAAATTTCAGATTTCTAGCAGTTGCTACTTACCTAATGGCCTCCTGGAAGTGTTCTTACTTTCATATTTCAAATGACCAACAGAAGAATATCTATGGAAATAGATATTCTCATGAGATGTGACTTCTTATAAATTAAATAGTCCTAAATGTACTACTCTACCAAATGATAAGAGTATTGCTTCATCTGTGCCATTTAGTTGTATATATTTGCTTTTTGCACAAAGTTTTAGGAGAAGTAGTAATAGTGGAGTAGTTTTTAGTACATTTTTTATTTATCACCCCTCAACCTACCTGACCTTCCTTTTCCCAAATTAGGGTGCAACAAATAAATTTTAAGATTTAAGACTTACTCCCTCCATAATGAAATGAGCTTCACACTATCCCTTTTGGGATAGTCTTTTATCATCTTCCTATTTTTTCAAGCTATATTTGGTATGTTCTTTAGGTCAAAGATACTGTGTTGTCCTTATGAAAAATGATTAGCTACAAGATTTGCCATTTCTAACCGTAAGTTAAACCTCTTGTGATAAAACTATTAACCACAATTTACTCCAAACTTGCATGCGATATTTCTACAATGTTACAATCAAAGTAAAAAATGGGAAGATCATACAATTACGGAGGGAGTACCAAACAAAATAATTAATACAAATAAATGGAACAGTGCAACGAGGAAAATGTATATTATCATATGAAACCGAAGGAGTATCACACCTTTGCACTACCAGCAAGTAGAAAATTTAATGGACAGGCAAAATGTGAACAGCAAAACAATCCAAAGAACATAAAAAAAGAAAGGAATTTGAGCATGAAAGTGGATATGAAGTCTGCATCTGCACATTCATCCTCGTAAACCAAGCTGAACAAGAAAGGAATTTGAGCATGAAAGTGGATATGAAGTCTGCATCTGCACATTCATCCTAGTAAACCAAGCTGAACAAGAAAGGAATTTGAGCATGAAATTGGATATGATGTTAACAATAAAATGGGATGGAACACAAGCCACAACACACTCACGCCCTACAAACACGAGCTAGAACCAATCATGACTTCCAGCATATAGAGCATGTGCAACAAGTTTGGAAGGCCATAACAAAAACAAATAAAGCAATTAAGAGTAACAAACACTTCAATATGCTGGGTAAGTTTTCCCCTCTCTTCCTTTTTTGAATCAGTCTGTCAGTCTGTCTACATTCTACAGTTATATGAGCTCATTAGCATATTCCACATTCGAATAGTAAAGAGATATGCGGACTCATCCAGCTCAACCACCACAAGTTACACCTTCCTATGGCTATGAGTACATGTACAAAAGAGTATCAGCAGCAGTTACACACAAAGGGAATAAAACAAAGGATGGTTGATCATAAGGAAAGAAAACAGGAGGGCACAAACCTTTCCAGTTTTAGTGTCAACCACAGTAGAGACCTGAAGGCGAGGCAAAGCTAAAGCTCTAAGATAGTCACATTCCTGAGGAATTCGCAAAAATTTAATTAGCAATAGCTAAGAAAATTTGGACAGATGCAGTAGCAGAGATGAATGAGTGACAGCAACAGCTGAAGCATGAGGCAATCTTTTGAATGATAGCTCATCTAGTCTCAATACAATCTTGCAATTAGAAAATTTAGTACAAGTTAAATAAGATAATACTCCCTCCATACCACTTTTATTACCCCCTCTTCCTCCAAAAGCTATTCCAAATTAATTGTCCCCTTTCCAAATTTAGTATGGTAATCGAGTAAACTACCAATATTGCCCCTAATATATTAACTACCACTCGCTCCATCAAAATGACATTGTCCCCGGTCTCTTTAATTCAAGGGGTAAGGCTGTTATTTTCCCACTATTCCTTAAATTCATCCTAAATAGAAAGGGGGCAATAAAAGTGGAATAGAGGGAGTAACTTTATAAGAAAATTAAAAAACGACATCAATCAAGTTCAGAATTTGTCATATAAATACTGGGATATGGTTCATAAAATCTTGCTCTTGCCAGAGGTGGACTGTTAGCCTTGGGCCGTTGGGTGATATCCCAGATTTTGTAGGTTTATGAGACGTGAAGTAGCTCAAGCAAGTACCACATAATTCCAAAAATATTTTAGCCGAACTACTGGCGCTGAGAATTATCATTAGTGCAGCAGCTATTAGCAATCAATCAGGAAGATATCATTCACCAAAGGTATAAATCATCATCAATGACCACTAATAATCACTCATAAAATGACTTGTTAACATTAAAGTTCTCAACACAAACAGCTATGTATCACATACAGAACAACTTTATAAAATGTATCGGATTATAGACTGTGTCACACCCATTAGTTTTGATTACCTAGGACAGCTAAATCACTAAGAAAGCAACAAGAATAAGTAAATGAGTATACCTCCTGGCTCAAAAAGTTATGAAGTACAATAATTCGGGGTGACCAGCTAATCACCTCTGGCTCGACCTATAATGCAACATAAGAAATTAAACCTTAGTTAAAGGAACGTGTCCATTAAAAAGCAATGTCACAGTATACTTTCAAACTAAATACAGCATAAAGAGTCTTAAAGACATTGGGGTGGTGTTGGTTTTGTGGCATTTCCCAACCCTCAGAATGGATAAGACGGTATGTTTCTAGAAGCTAGATAATAATGTGCAGATTGAGTCAGTGAAATGGAGACATGTCAAACATGCTAATAAATCAAGATCTGATCAAGGCAAATAACTTACAAATCCAAGGCGCAAAATAGCAGCTTCCTTGTCATTAAACCAGTTGCTGATGCCTGAAAAACCAAAGTACATGGCGCAAAAATTTTACCAATAACAAAAAGATCACATGTCATAAACTGTAAGTTATCAGCCCTGTACCACTATTGTAGCCCACATTTTAGGCCCATGCAATAGCGTTATAATGAAATGCTCTCTGATAAGCATCTTGTTTCATTATTCCCAAAAACCATATTCAAAGACAAACAACATAATTTTATTGAGTAGTTAAGCCAGAACTGACAATCATTATGGTCCAAACCTCCCAGCACTAAATCGTGAATTTATTTTTCGGTTCTTCTCACTGTTTTTCCCTCCGATTGTCAATAGCAATACCAAGGGGGAACATGAACGCGTTGTTAGAAGGGCCGCTACGAAACTCGCAATTTGCAATGCATGAGAAAAAGAAAAGGGAAACTGCAAGATATATAGCATATGCTCTTCTACATCACTGAAGTACAGATGAATCCTCTCACATGGGAACTCTCAAAGAGGAAGATCTCAAACACTTAACACACGTATAGGGTTCCAATTTATGTTGAGCTCAGTAAGATGGGCAATTCTAAATAAATGTAGGTTAATTAAGGTGAATGATGGGCTAAGCAAAGACATAAAAAAATGTAAGTTTTATTATTATACGTAAGTATTACGTGCTCTTGGATTAATTAGAATGTAAATAATGACTATATAACATTATACATCATGGAACAAACATAATGTAGAACCCAAAGCTACAGACACTCCCTTGAAAGAAGAAAGAAGAGGGTACAAGGCCAAAAGTGTCTGAGTGAATGACACATGACCAAGGTTCAACAAGAAGTCAACAATATTATCCCATTGCCAAAAGTTTCCCCGAGAAAGGTGGGGTAAGGGAGCCAGGTGTACATAGTCTTATCCCTGTGTTGTTAACAAAGAGAGACTGCAACTGATGCCCACTATGAAAATTCATCGCAAATTGTAGTGAAAGACAAGTGATCAAGGTTATATCATGTACGAGAGGATTCACCTGCAGGAAGATAGCCAGAAGGTCGAGTTCGTTGTATGCTTCCACGTAATGGAAAACCAAAGCCTGTCAAATAGCTTATACCAATTACGAATTTACGATACATCATAAACATAAACACAAAATAATGTAACTTAATGGTCAGTGCACTCCCGTACAATTCAATTACAGTCTAAAACTCTAAGTCTCTAACTAGTGGCCAGTGGGTGAAAACTTGTAGAAAATCAAATGCTTAAGAAAGGTAACTCTTAACTGTTGAATTACAAAAACAAACGGATCACAATTTTTTACTCGCTTGCATAAATTACTTACTCTCCTTGGGTTGGCAAAAGTCGCAGAGTTTAATTTCCCTCATCCTTTTCATTAAGGAAATAAGATTCTATGAAAATGACAGGAGAAACATTAGAGGACAATGAGTCATCAAAGCTCAAGTAATACGGACAGCTATGAGTTCGGCTAATCCTACTGCATGTGGGAATTGAACCCCTTTAACAATGCCCTGCGGCTTTCTGCTTAGAGAAGCTTTATACTTTTTCCTTCTGTAATCCATCAACCTCAAAAATAACAGGCGGACATATAATCAACAGTGAATACCTATGGCAATACAGTTTAGTAAAGCCAACAAATTAGCGTAGTGTGGAGAATATATAATTTGCCAGCATACTTCTCGCCACAAATGGAAACCTTAATACCATCAACTTAAACCCAAAGAGAATCTAAAACTGTTTTCCCACTATCATTCATAGTTCATAAACATAAAATACCATGCCTAGCTTTAGATTCATAACATAGAGTTTGATTACTTTGGTAAAACCAAAGACTTGGCAAAACAAGAAAAAGGAAACTTATAATCAATCTGCAATTTTTGCTTTTCTAAGCACACAAGACATTCAAACACATATACAATCCCTATCACTTTTACTAATGTCATGAAACAAACAGTCTATGATGGAAGTATGGCAAAATGAACCCAATTACATTTACAAAAATATGGTCCCAATTCTAACCTTACAAGAGTTTCAACAAAGCTAAGATAATTTTAAAAAGACGAGGTGCAACAAGGTGACAAAGGCCTGTGTTGATGAGGCGCAAGGCGCGAAACGAAGGCAAGTGCCTCATGCACACAAGGTAGAACATTTTTGTAAACAAACCTGTATTTCAAAAATAAAATCCTGTGAAAGAATAATTATTTTTTTCTAAAAGAGGGCTAATATATGAGATAGGGATAATGGGAAAAGGGAAGGGTCGAAAAGAGTAGTTAGAAGAAAATATGGATTTTGCATTGCAGTGCACATTATTTGATGCGGCTTATTCATGGAACACATCTAAGCCGTCCGAAGGCATTTTGGTAATTGCCTTATTGGGCCTTAAGCCCTTAAGCTTACACGCACTGGACGCCTGTTTTTTTTTTTTTTCAATATAAGCAAAGAAGAGATCCATCAAAATATCAGAGAGAATTCTAGTAATCTAAACATTTATTTTATGAACTGAAGTCCTTGTTCAGCACTGTTGCTCTTGCAGTAGAGTCTAGAGGAGTGTTAAGTATCTATCCTATTTGATTTTAGATATGGGAATAATATGTGCCTTTTACACTCCTCAAGACCTCAAGCCTCAGCACCCAAAGTTAGCATGGGGGTTTAAGGTTGTGCTTGAAAACTAAATTAGCTGAAAAGGAAGTGGGAAATTGGAAGAAGTAGCTGAAACTTGAAAAGGTGGCAGAAATCTAAAAAGGTAACTGAATTAAAATCTGAAGTTATTTAGATTAACTTTTAAAATATTTGGCAAAATAACTGATATTTGGTAAAATAACATAAAAGGACATGATTATCATTTTGCACGCCACAAAACGTCGTCAGGAAGTATGGAAGCAATAATTAATGAATCATGATTAATGTCAAAGTAAAATAATGTAAACAAAAATTCAAATCAATCGACTTTCCAAATGCCCATTGTAATATTTTAAAAATAAAACAAAGAAAACAAAAATAATGAGTACGGAGTAACTGATATTATAATCAAAGGGTAAAAAAGAGAAAATAAAATATAAATAGATAGCTTTTTCTTTTACATGCTAATTCAAGTAGCTTTTTCTTTCACATGCTAGAATTTTGGTCAAATAAGGTACCTGAAGTGTCATGCCAAACATAACCTAATCACATCTACAACTGAAAAATGGCCTAATGGTGACCAAATGAGTCCAATGCATTGCAAGCAGCTTTGAACACTAGGATTGACGAGCATGGGGGATACTGGGACAGTGGCCCACCTTTAACACTCCTAAGCCAATCTAAATTTTATGTTTGCAATTAATTCAACATTAGCATGATAGCATCTCTAGTAAAGTATCTCATTGCTTAAGCCTTAAACTTGCCATACAGTGTGGCCATGGAAAAACAAAGCAATTAAATCATGTCATGTCGGAGTCAATGCTGCTTACCACAAAATAATAAAGTTGCCTTAAATTACACTGCTCACATATGCCTTTGTAAGTTTGTATGCATCAAAAAATTTCACGTCTAACATGCCTCAAGTCATAAAATCATCAATAATAATAATAGAGAAACAAAATTAGATTTTAGCATAGCGGGATTAATACCAGATGAATCCTCTAGCCGAGAGATGAATGCTAACTGCAATAAAGCACCTGCAAACTCCATCAACAAATCATTATTTTTGTCTATAGTTGACGAATATCATTTATACCTGTACGATCAGTTGATGAATTGACAAAATATATTTGAAGATAAAGTAGCTCGTAAAATCTGAAGCACACAAATCAAGAAATCTTAGCCAATGTACAAATCATGAAACCGCTGATTGAGATACTGAGTGAAATAACATGCCACAGAATCATGAAAAGCTCCAGCTGAGACATTGAGTGAATAACATTACCCCCTTGTAATCTCCAATACTACACAACATTACCCCCACCCCTCTCCCAGAGTGCCTCAAGGGCTCCCAAGAATGGATAACTAAGGGGATCGGAGAAAGGCAACAAAGATAGGTGATAGTATATCAAACGGAAAAAAAAAAAAAAAAAAAAAAAAAAAAGAACTTATCGTAAATGAACATCCATAAAAAGTTATGCATGTGTAAATATTTCAGTCTTGGAGTAAATTAGAAAATAAAGTTGAAATCAAAAATCTAATATCCTTTCAAGAAAGTTTAATTATTTTGTTGGAGGACTTGGAGCTGCACAATCTGTCTCATACATGTTGTAGCGGTTTCATGTTGGATCCCCAGTCCCCACAAAACTATCATCACCAGAGATTGAGACCAGTAAAATTGTACAATACGTAAGTAACATTACCTCCAAAAAATAAAATTACCTCCCTCCCAAAATAATCTTCCTTATTTCCTTTATCAAAATTAAAACTATTGGTTTCCATGTAAACTTTACCCCACTTCTCTCTACTTTTCA
>JAOWBH010095298.1:0-14332 GCA_028566215.1 Silene coronaria | reverse complement strand
GTCCATTTCTTGTTCCACTTTGATCATGTGCTTGGTGCTTGTAGTAATTGGGCTAGAATTAGTAGAAAAAGGCCTTGATAGCTTAATTTCCTACAAAACATATTAGCATGCAACAAATACTACAAAACACAAGTTAGCTCACAAAAATAGCTAGATAAAACATAATTATCATACAAATGAGAGCTAAAATAGGGAGAATAAATGTATAAAATATGAGCTTATCATAGACTAATATAATAATACTTATAATACTATTAATAAAATAGGAATAAAGATTAGGAAATAGTTCCTCAACAGCATAGCCTATGCAGGACTCCTTCGTAGAGCTGAGATACCGCATACGCACAGCTCGGTGATCCTTCTAGGGATTCGGCGGCTCGCCTGGTCCGTCACTGATCTTCATGGCTACTCTCTTGCTGCAAGTGGCGACTAGCCTGACTGCTTGCCTTTGAAGATGGCGGCTCTCCGTGTTATGGGCAGCCCTTGGCTAGCCTTGGCAAGGCTCGCTTCATCTAATTTCTATCCCGGATTCAATACTCTTATACTCGTGTAAGTAGACCTGGCAAACAGGCCGGTTTCAGGTCGGGTCAATTTCGATCTTTTGACTTCAGATGGGGTTCGAGTCGGGTCTGGTCATTTCGGGTCAACTAGTATCAAGTTATTTGCGGATAATAATCAATTTGCAACAATAAACATTCGGGTCGGGTTATCTGGGTTCGGGTCAAGTTCAGGTCCTAAGTTCGGGTGTCAGGTCGAGTTAATTTTGCTAGGTCTAAGTCACATAAAACCCCGCATTTGGCTATTCATTTAACACTTAGGCTCTGTTAGCCAAAACTAACTGAAAAGATAGTTAAAAACTGAAAAGTTAACTGAAACCTGAAAAGCTAACTGAAACCTGAAAAGATAACTGATAAACTGAAAAAGTTAACTGAAACTTGAAAAGGTAACTGATAAGGTAGCTAAAAATTAAGAGTTAATAAGGTAACTGATTATATAAAAAAATGTTTGGCAAACTAACTGAAAAGATAGCTAATTTTTGGTAAAATGACGTAAAAAAATATAATAATAATTTAATATTATAGATTGAAGGGGTAAAACAGTAAAGTAATTTCAGTTCAGGTACCTGAAATCTCAAATGCTACCTAGGTAGCATTTCATTTCAGGTAGCTTGTTTGTCTAAATAAGCTACTTACCAAACACCTCAAAAAAATTAAGGTAGCTGAAATTTTGGTCAAATAAACTACTTTGGTCAAATAAGCTACCTGAAACGGCTTGTCAAACACAGCCTTAATTGACCGTCTTATTGCGTACAAAACCCGCCTTATCAGTATACAATATTCTCATAGCAATATTTGTACAAGAGGAAATCCCTTAGACACAACTGACAAATAATAAGAGATTTTGTCCTGTAAATACTCCGCTTACATCAGACACAAAACTTCAAATCTTCCACCACCTCTTACGTGATTCCATTGTTTTTGCAAGTTCATGAGCCATTGATGAAAAATCTTCTGCTTCATTTCGGAGATCTTCTGTTCTTTGGCCGATTCTCTGAATTAAAAAATCACGAAGGAGTTTTTCAATATGTTAGATATCTAGTTATTTCATCAAAAAAACGAAATGGAAAAAAGGGAAGCACATGCTTGTATCTCTACATATATATTTCATCAAGAATGAAAAAAAAAAAAAAAAAAAAACTCCTTTATCAAATTGACATACAGTCCCATGTGTCCAAGTCATAGCTCTTAGAATCTTGATTCATATGGGACCTTACGATCCTAAGATCCAAATGAGGAAAATGATTCACATCGTTGTGGGGTCGTTATACTCGTAGGACCTTTTTAAGATTGCTCATAATCAGGTAATATCGTACAAGATCGCTAGGATAGTGTAGAGTCGTTGGTAGGAGGGCAAGTCTATCGTAAAACGGTTTCACAATAAAATATGTTAAACCATATACCAAAGACCTTGATTTTCTTATCAAGGAAAAGTGGTGGTTGGTGAAAGTTATTTTAATAGGGTTAGTTAGGTAAATATAACTTGGGTTTTTACAATAACACTAGTGTAAAACATTTATAGAAGAATTATTGCAAAATGAAAGGTGTGTGCAAATGTGTAATATACTAATGTAATTATAGCGATTTCCCTTCATTGGAGACATTTAGACATTATGTGGGAAATTGTACCAGAATTTCTTACATAAGCTTGTTTATTCAAGTTATTTCCAGGATCTTACAATCCTAATGCTACATTTTCAATCCAAAGTAGGTAGGATCCTGATCCTAACATACTTCAAGTTTGTATGCACATACATTGACCCTATTATATTCCCAAGAAAAGAAGAAAGATAAAAATAAAGAAAAAAGAGTGAATATGTGAGACGAAGAGAAAGATAAGCAAGAAAAAATAATGAAAAAAATTAATAAAAAAAAACCACCCTTTACTCACCCCACCCCCTGGCCCCTACTATCATAAATCCTATGTCTACAAAGAGACACCAGGTCCAAGCGGTGCATCGAGAGGTCAGGGACGTTAGGCACACAATTGTAGCCTTTTGCCCTTTTCCCAAGTCCCGACAGATACTAAAGGGCAATTTTTTAAATCAACCTTCCCTTTTTAGCCACATTTCTGTCCAACTTTTAATGAGTCGGTCTCCTTTAAAACTATCTCACAATAACATACGGAGTATTACTGTATTAAGTAATAAGACCAACCCACTTCAATGAAAACTCCACCCATTCACTCACCGCTACAAACTTCTCATAAAGTCATAATTTCCCATTTATATAGGTCGGTCTAGACGTCTCGTGGTAAGGACTCGTGATCCTCTTACCTCAAGATCCTCTTGTATGAGAAGCGGTGCTTTTTAATTGCCTATTACAACTTACATCCTTCTATGTCTTTTTCAAATGAAACAAATGTTACCACTATATGTATCTCATGAACCTCTTGCTCACATTAATAAGCAACAGGCAAGACTGGACACCTCTAACATCCCAAGAAGCCACAACAGCCAGAATCATGTATCATTAGATCTTGTTTGTACTTACCTATGTAAATACCCCCGTGAAAACTGCAGCCTGTAATCTTCAGAACCAACATATATTGTTTTGTCCAGCCAATCATCCACTTATATTATTTAGCTGCTACTACAATATTTCATTAAACTCCCTAAAAATTTTTGAGCGTAAAAACAATTCTATGCGTATGCGAGTGGAAAAATTAATACTCTAAATTCTGTTTCGAACAAATCAAAGAAACCATATAAGATATACAGTTGGTTTAGGGTTAATATACATCACCTCAAGTTTCTCTTGCCGTTCCAGAAGTTTGTTTTTTGCACGTTCAGCAGCAGCAGATGCATACTGATAAAAGAATTAGTCATCAGTAATAATACGCCAATTAGGAACAATTTTGTCCTCTTTAAATACGGAGAGCTCAGAAAGCAGCATTAAAGGTAGCAGGAATTCCTCCGATGGAAAGCAGGAAAAAAGAAAAAAACAATTGAAGTAATGGAACTTGTGCAGTTGGCATAATTACCTCAGCTCCCCTATATGCTGCCATAATTTCTTCTGGGGTTCTGGTTTTGGGTTTTACATCCATATGCTTGCCTTCAAACAGACTATCTTTGAGTTTCCCAGTCGCTTTCCCCTTTGCTGCAATACATACAAACATGATTAAGAACAACAAGAATATATAAAACAGCTTTTCAATTAAGAGAAGTCAAATTGTTATTATGTTCAAAGAGAATAGTCATCAAGTTACCCTGATTGGAAGAAGTTGCAGCTGGCAATATCGGCTCATCAATTTCGATATCATCTAGATTCAAGGAAACAAAAATCAGATAACTTGATGGGAATTAGAAGAGATAATTAAAATGCATCATGGTCATGAAAATTGAAAAGAAAATAAGACCTATATCAAACTCCTTGTCTTCTTCTTCCTTATCTTCTAAGGTGGTTAAAGATGAGTCGGTAACTACTGGATGAGAAAATATCCTCTCTAGTTGGAGAAAGTTTGTAAGAGAAGGAGGATCAATTCTATTATTTGATTCCTTTTTAAATCCTTTAACGATACCACCCAGAATACCTGATGCAGCAACCTGTCACAAGGCAACGGTACTCCATATAAAAGGCTAATGACATGTATCCATTGTATAAAGTATGTGACAACTCATAAGCTTCACCTGTTTCTTATGTTTGATAGAGTAGCTAATAGCAGCATCAGCAGCAGTAGACATGACTTTGTCATGAAGCAAAGGTAATGATTCCCTAAATCTTGAAAAAAAAAATAGCATTTATCAGAGAGATTTAGAGTCACTTCTGCTTCAGCAAGAAAAGTATCACATATTAGGACAAAAGTTTAACAGTACATTGTTTCATTTTCACCAGTAGATAATGAAAAGAAAACTACCTCGCTCCCATTCACCTGCAAAAAATATAAAAAATTAGTTTTTTTTTCTGGTGTAGCAAAAAAATTGTTTAAACAAATGCGCAAGACATGAGAAGACATTATTGTTGGTATTCATCCCTGTTAACAAATGAAAACACGCTACCAGACTGATAAGCCCTTGATCTGTAGAACTTGTTAAATTCTCCATGTTTGATCTAAAATTCCACCTTATAGCTGAATTTATGGAGCTTTCTAGCAGCAGCTCTAAGCTTGGAAGCAATCTGTGGACAAAATACATGAACAACATTTTTGAATATGCATTTGAAGGGAGAAATGAAGTCATAAGTAGATGAATGAAACACAAGTAAAGTTATGCATGCCCATCGTGTTAAATCTGTGCCGCAACACCAAACTTGGCCAAGTTAACACAGTTATGAAGTTTACTGTGACCATGTTTTGTGAAGGCATTTGCCACGTATGCTGTGGATAACCCAGATGAGACCGTGGCAACCAATTTCATGATTAAGCATCTACCGAGAATCCGAGATTACATACCAATCCAAAGACAATGATTTTGTACCTTATTTCAATGGTTCCAGACTGGTAGACCAACATAAGCCCAATTTTGTCATCTTTTCTGAGGATGGAAGTCCAGCAACAAGATTTTGCGAGGCTCACCTTGCAAAGAGGTTTATCATCGCCCTAGACAAAAGGCTTGTCGGTAAGGCTACAAGCAAAGTATACATTCAGAAATAACACTAAGTACAGTTTATTGAATTACCTGAATCACTGATCTCATTTGGTATAAACGAAGCACGTCCTCACAACATAGCAAAAGGAGTGAATCCATAAACTTTTGTCCATTGCCGAAATGCTCAGTGCCTCTTGATTTACTTGTATTTGGAGATTTGGACGAGAATTCACTTTCCTCTAAAACGAAAGATGGAGTTTAGTAACAATTCAAACAGTAGCATTCATGAATCAAGATAATATCATTATGGACTGACGACTTGCCTAAGACATATATGCTAATCGCCTTATGCTCTTTCTTCAAATGTAAAGGACGTGTGGCGACAGTGCTACCAGTCCTAGAATCCAGGACATTCACTTTTGAATCTTGGGTGACAGTGAATATTAATTCTCCGCTAGGTTGCTCTGTATTTTTGGATCCCATATGCTTGGATCCTTCGCTGAACTCATACACATCTGAGAACGTCATTAGAATTGTTGAAATGATTGGAGATGTAGAGCTGGCTACTGAGTTTGTTAGAAACAGAACTGATAGAGACTGCATGTCAAGAACTGCTACCTGAAATGAAGAGTATAAAAGATAAAGTAATCGGAAACAACTTGGACTACAATAAAACAAAGAGGGAAGATCTTAAGATTATCAAAGAAATAATATTCCGTGAAACAGCCTTGTAAATATTAACCGCATTTAAAGAAGGGGAAGGAAGTAACTAACATGACTGCTTTCAAACCCAACAGCAAGTTTGGTTCCAGACACAGAAAACTGAAGCGACTGAACACGAGCATTCACCAGCGAGAATACAGCTTTGCATTGAGGTCCCTTACTTGGTGGCATATCATAAACTGTAATTATATAGCATACGTCAACCAAAGTTTAGTAGGCATCTGTGTTCGACACTGTGCGCTTCTAAGGTGACACGACACTTCATCAGTTTAGTCAAAAACGTGAACCTTCTCAATTTTCACAAAATAGCCGTGTGCGACACTAGACATATCACCGTAGAACACTTGCACATGAGTCGGAGGCTCGACGCAACACAAGTAGGCGCAGCAACAAATATGTGGACAACTTATGTACTCTGTTTAACTTTAAAAGTTTGTCCAGAATCACCTTTCTGTTCAGAATGTTTAACCCAGTGAAGCTTTGTTCCTTCCTCACCAGTCAGGCTGTAAACAAGAACCTAAGTACGTGATAGCAAGGTGAAATAATCAAATACTATCATCGATGAACTTGATAATGAATCATCCTCCTAAAAACAGGGAGGGGAGGGGGGTGATTTCTTACCACACCACACTCGGATCCAACAGCCAAATTCATTGTTGACTCACAAAAGTCTAATGATGTCACGGAGATATTTGAACCCACATTTTCAATGCCAGGCACCTGAAGAGATTGAGATAATAGCTTAAACCAAACAACACTACAAATTTAACATAAGTTGAATTCACTGTCTTAGAGCAAGTACAATAGCAGCTCTTGAAGGTGCTCTCCAAAGTGGTCCCCAATATTAGAAAGCAAAATTTCGTGTTTTTCCCTCACATTAAGGTATTCTCCATCGCTTTTATGTACTCTCAATCCATAAAAATGGAGAGGAGCTCCCTATGAGCTCTTGGGGAAGAGCAAAGAAGATCTAGCTCTTTCACTTAAAGTGGGCAATAACAAGTGAAAATGCGAGAGGAAAAATTTATTTTTCAATTATATTTTGTAAATATATAAATAAAGGAAACGGGAGAAAAATCCGAGAGGAGAGCATGTAAAAGAGTTTTGTTATTGTAGGTGTAAAATTGGTTTTCGATTTCTAATGAGAGGGAGTGTACATCAAGAGCGAAAGAGGAGCTATCCTTGTTATACTATTATACATGTTCTAATACCCGTTACCCAAGCTTCCAATTCCAATAAGGTTAAATACTTTGGGGGCGCATTTGGTTCGGGAAGGCGTAAGGTAATTGAATCAGCCAAAGGGGAACTAAGTGAAGGAAAGGGATAACCGGCATAGCCGCTCATTCATTCATGTGTTTGGTATTGAATAGGAAATGGAGTGACAAAATATCCCTCCAACCCACCAACCACCCCAAATCCACTCCTACCACCACAAAACCACCCCCACCGCTACCACCGCGGGAATCGGGGAATCGGAGCCAAGACTCTCTACTCCCTCCTCCCCACTCGCCGGTTGTTACGCTCTCCACCTCAATCATTCATGTCGAAATCCATACCCCCACATACTAAACCCACGCCCAACTGTAAATATCTTGGGTGTTTTTAGGGATGGGGAGGGGGTTTTGAGGGGTGGTGAAGGGATTTCTAAGGTTGGGTATGGGCTTCAGCGGGTGGGAGTGTGGATTCCTACAGGATTAAGTGGGGGTACAACGAGGGTGGGTGGGGTGGGAGGGGTCGACGAGGGGCGGCGAAGGAAGGGTGAGCCGACGTTGCCGCTAATTGTGGTGTGATGTTGATGGCGAGGCTTTGTGATGGGTGTAGGTGGTTGAAGGGGTGGTGATGAGAGGTAATAACTAATAAGGTAAGGGTTTGGGAAACCCATTGGGGGGTGGCCAGATGGGGGAATCAATCTAAGGGAATGGGGGGTAAAACTAATCTGAAAAAGGGTAAAGGATATGGAAAAAAGTATCAACCGTCAACAAAGGGAATGGGATCCCTTACCAAATCCCCTTAATATTTTATGGTTTTCGAGTATATTGCAAAAAAGAAAATGGGTCACTAAAGTATTTAAACTTCTTATATTCTGAAGTAGCACCAGTTCACACAATTATCGATACAGTTGCCGGCGTTCTTGTTGAATTATACCCATGGTCTGTGTTAGAACATGAAAATGGGACTGGGCCTTACCCGAACGGAGGAGAGACAAACCACTTGATAAACACAAGGGAGGTTCTTCGTTTATAAAGTGGTATAATCTCTCTTCTCCAAGCAATGTGGGACACTAACATGCGGGTTATATTCCAACAGCCAACAACATTACAATTAACGGAACACTAACCTGACCTTCTAAATAGGACACCAGTGAAAATGTTGACCTAGTTACATCCCAAACTCGGACAGTTCCATCTCTGTAACCAGCTATGTATATTCTTTTCTCTGGCTTTTCATCAGCAGATGAAACTTCAATCCTTGTACCCCCTGTTAATGGCCACTTTGTGCATTTACCTGGGCTCAGTGTTGAACCAAATGAAGTTATCTACACCAATAAAAAAAATCTTTGAGCAGGAAAATTTGTAAAAAAAAATTGTAAAAAAATTGTGATTGTGAAGCTGTACAAAAGTTATCTACCTCCAACAACCACGTTGACACATTTCCATCATATGCATGTGAGCTGACTTTGGTAGCTGTCATCTGTGGATTGGTAGTGGGGATTACCACATGAAATTTAACACCTGATGCATGTGATTTTCTCTCATGCTGAGAAGCTAAAGAAGACAAAAACTTCATGTCATAAAACTGTAACTCGCCAGGTCTTGTCAATACAAAAAGACCATCATATTGACCCTTTGCAGGCATCCCGAGAGAAGATAAGAAAACCATGTCTGCAAAAGCACTATGCACGGCAAGGTCCACACGGCTAACACTTTTTAAAATTTCCATGCCAGGAGACCATTTCATGCTCACAACCTGACACAAAATGTGATAACACAGGAGTTAGATGGGTGATGCCCAACTACTTCTCCCACAACAGTTCACCTTTGACCCCCACGGCCCCACCTCTAGTAATCTTTGGATATGTCTAGATGTATGTGACACCAAAATGGAAGACAAAAGAAAAACACTCCTATAAGTCCTATCTAACATGTCAATCAGACACCAATCTTTACTACAATTACACCAAATTACATAAACTAAATCTAGTACAACGCTGAAAGTGCAACATGAACTATAGTACACAATAACAAGAATCTTATAAGCCATATTGCAGTAATGCATTATCGCGTAAAATATTTGCTTTCTGAAACCAACAGTTACTCCAATGATCAAAGACATACTAATCTTTGTCCAACTCCACACCTCTTCACTCCCACGGGATCCAGGCTCCCGGAGTGAGTGAGTGCTCTGCTTTCCAAATAAAAACCTTCTTACATCAGGCGGCACAGACCTATAATGCTTGAACTTGGGTACAGGGGTCAGACTGGGTATGATCCTAGAGTCTGATACAAAACATCCTTCACTTTAAAATACAGGTTACACTTACACAAGCCTGAAAACATGGGAGACGTTATTTCCTTTGGTGATAAAAGAGAAGCAGTGAAAAAGTGTAACTTTTCCCCTTTAGACTAGCATCAAAGCACCTGAGTGCCGACAGACATAATGGCTCTAGTTGGAATTGACAGTCAAAATGTCATTGGCACAAAGAGTTGCTAAAAATAATGAAAACAGTACAGCAGGAAATCGAGCTTATTGCTATCTATAAATGACACAAACTAGTGGAGCAATTCAAGTCACGTCATCATAGCACCAATAGATTACTTATAGCTACAGAGTCAACTATTAAACAGCTAACAAAATAATCAAATTTATTAAACAGCAAAGAGAGCGAAGACTGAAGAGTCATAGTGTGAAAATTAACCGTTATAGCTTCTTCGGATCCAATTTCGCAGCCACCATAAACAAAAAGTTGGCCACTAGAGCTGTCCTGAGATACGTTAACCTCACACCAGTGAAGAATAATGACAGGAAGCCTCTTTTCAGCTGATGATAACTGAAGCTTCACAACATCATTGAATGAATCACCAGTTTTATTACACTTAAATGGAGCTCGCAAATCCCAAAGTAATATATCTCCATCTATATATCCAACAGCGAGGATTGAGCCTATCGAAGATGCCCAGCAAAGAGCACTTATTTCTTTTTCGTACATATCTTCAAGTGCGTTGTTGAGTGGATCAACATCTAATTTACGAGAAGAATCAGACAAGTGACCCTTAATAAGTAAATCCTTGTCGCCTTTAAAGACTACAACCTCAGCTGTAATAACGTCCCACAAAATGATTAACCCATATTGGTATGCAATTAATAATCTGCAAGAGGACAACATTATATGATCATGGAATAAATGATAGCTTTCCTGAAATTTATAGCACTGAATAACAATGTTTCAATGCAAGTTGTTTCATTAAGCAACATGTAGTCAGGTAAAACTTCTAGCTAGACTGAATGGGGCGCAGAGCATATTTGTTAAACACAAAACTCCTTAGAAGATAACGTCATTCATTGAAAAAAAAACAAGAAATGTTCACAAGCACTTGCCTGTCACCGAAATACGAAGGTTGAGGAAGAACCCCAACAACAGGTTGGTCAGTCGGAATAATGATGCCAGTCTTCTCTGTAAAAAGTCAAACTCGATTTCATAAGATAATCTATACTTGTACATAAAACTATAAAAGCAGCCAATTAACAGTGTCATTTATAGATAAAAAAATTATGAGATAAGACAACAGCCAAATATATGTCAATACTAGGTAACATATTCTCTTTTTTTTTGGTCTCAAGTGAGGCGCAAGGCCAGTATAATATAAAGGGGAGGGGGATTCTAACCCATGACCTCTGATACGCTAAAAAAATACTCTCTCCCTTCAAATACAAACACTACCATAAATTTAAAATTCCCCTCACAAAGGGGTGGGACCGTTTGAATTTGAAGGGAGAGGGAGTAACTTTCTGCTCCATTTTTGGCACTTAAGATATTTATTTATTGGATGATATTCTATGCCTAAAACGGAGCGTAAACAAACTACTGGAAAAATGAATACTCAAGCTAGTGAACTATACAACAGTTTATTAACAGAATAGTTGGACAACCCACTCCTGACTCTAAAAACTTCACCATTTAGAGTTCCAGTACAATCAGAATAACAAAAAGCAAAAGAGTATCAGCATAGCAGGAAATTGAGAATAGTGTTACCAGCAATTATATGAGGAGAAATATGATATGGCATCTGTACAATTTTTCCATCTTCAGAAGCATACTTCAAAATTGAGACTTCTCCAAACTCATCTCCTAATATCCTACAAAATGAATCAAGACAGTTTTATGTTAAACTAAAAGATGTAGTTCCTCAGGCAGAAAAATAGATCCAAGATCCAACAAGAAAATTTGAATTGTTTTTAAAGGAAGTATTGGTGATATACATGTACAGGGATCCAGAAATGATAGAAAAAGCAGTTATATTGGACTCCCACTGCAGACTACACGAAAGAGATCGGCTCTCCAAATTCCAAACCTGAAAAATAGAAAAGCTGTACATTGAGTCACGCTGTTGATATCTACCTACACAGATGTTTACATATCTAAAACAGTATAAATAAAAGAAATAGAATAACCCCCTAGAGAAGCAATACTAAGCCAAATCAACTTGTAAGAATCCAGTGAAGATTTAATATACATGACTATCACTATCAAAGAACCTCCCTCAACAAACTATTCTTTCATTGCTAGTACTATAGGACAATTCTATTAAAAGTATCCGTCGTGAAGGCAAGAATGCCATTTAGTTAACTCCAAACACATTGTTTTGCTTGTTACCTGGACCGTCTGGTGAGTTAAAGTTAATGCTCTTCACATGTTAAATGTACTTCAAACTAAATCTCAGTAACTTTGGACTCTATGACGACTCTACTGCTCACGAGTGCATCATTTCAATTTTCAATGCCAGAAAGCCATTCAATTATTAGGTATGTTTGCTTAGAGAAGAGAAGCATTGGGTTTCACTCATTTTATAAAGCATTACTACCAAATGAATGTCAGCAAAAGAATTTTTTATCAGATCACATCAAATACACCTTTGATTCAACTGGTCTTATACACTTTACCTTCGTCCTAAACCCTGATATAAATACAGCTGACTGACCAACATATGCAACAAAACCAAGACATACTCCTGTTACATCATTGTTCTAAATCTAAGGGCTTAGTGCATAACACTCAGAGAACCAATATAAAGATATAAACTATTCCATCGTTCGGTTGAATTTCATATATTTTCCTTTCCGGGGTGTTCAATTTGATTCGCCATTAGGTTAATCGAAAACGTGTGATAAATGGGCTTTAGCTATCCCTTCTTACTACTTTGCTTTGGGGCGAGTCAGCGCCTTCCCTAAATTGAAAGATGGAGTGGTTGGTTGAGGAGATCAAGCTGACCTTGGAATCCTTAGACTACTCGATGGGCAAGATTCCCTAATTTTAGTTTCTTGCAAGCTCCCTAAAGACTAAAGAAATGGATCAAAAAGGGGGAGCGACAGGGTCAGCTGTCAGCACGTCTCGTTTGCTCAGCAAATTCAGAACTTTAACCACTTAAAATACCAATATACCCTCATCTTCCCATTCATATAGAGTGGACGAACCATAATTAAGGGTAGGTTAGTACAGCCATTTTTCAACCCCCTAACTTTAGCTACTTCATTATTTTTTGTACATTTACCACTTTTCTTAAATCTTATGCAAAAAAACAAACATACAGAGACCAACCTGACGGAGAGAGTAGTTAGCATGGATAGCATATATTACATCCAGCAATCACATATTCAAAAGGCTGTCCGATCGTTAATTCCTCAGAGATTATGTACTGACCTGAATATCATTATCATTCACGATTCCAACCAGATAACCTTTGTTTTGCAGGAACTGCAAAAAAAAAAAAAAAATGCGTTAGATAATTAGAAGGGAAAAAAACAATACTTGACCATGCAAAAAGAGAGGCCCTAACTTTGTAACAATCTCAACATACCCGCACAAAATTCACTTGCTAGGGGCAATTTCCAAGCAATGTGTTAAGAGAATTTACCAAATACAGCATATATACTATGTTACTTTGCAAGAAACCATATATTATAATCCTTTTGCCTGAGCCAATAGTTTATGTTTGGTTTTTGAATGGTTGTTTTGGTAGAGCAAGACAAGTAGGGTAAGACTACTTCTGCCTAAGGCATCAACCTCGGTCCACCACCACCCTGAACTACCTCCATTGCCGAGCTTCTTCTCCTCTATCACAGAATCCAGCGACCTCAAATCTCCAATTCTCCACAACACAACCTTCTCTATCCACGACTCACCCCACTGACATGAGCACATGGCCTTTTCTATCCTTGCATCTTCTCTTGCTTGACTTTCTTTTTGTGTGGCCTGGGGGCTCAGGATCTACTACCATTACAATTAGCAGTAAGAGGGAAGGTGTGACTTTGTGGAGATGTATAGGGGCAACATTTGGGTACTGTGGGTGAGTATGATATTAAATAATGAACTACATGCAAGCTATCTTACTCCAACTCAGATTCAAGTGTCGGACACGACATGGTGTCAGAGTGTCATATACGGTTATTTTCGAGAAGTTTTTCAATTTTTTGGTGTAAAACGAAGTGTCGAAGTGTCATATCGTATCTACAAGTGTTGGGCACACGACACGCAACCAAATTGAAGAGTCAGAGTAACATAGTCAAGGTATCCACCATTACGTACAAATTTCAACTTACTAAATTTTCGATTATATAAACTACTACAAGAATAGCCATTGTTTGTTGTTGCAGACACATTGGATGATCCTAGACACAATCTATCCTACACAGAATGCCAATATGACTGATAAAGAACAAGCCCCGATGAATAGCAACAGTCCATGCTTAATTCATTGCCTATATCCCAATACCACAATGTACTACCATGGAGAAGAGTTGATCGGTCATGGTCAATTGGCGACGTCAAATATGTAATCTCCATCGCCAAAAACATGCGTAATATAGAAAATTAGAAACGTAACCTTTGATTGATACAGTCGAAAATAAAAACAGTGACAAAGAGAGTAATTATTTCCAGGCTTCCAGCATTACAGAACCACCCTAACTTTCATTCATTTTACTATCGGTCCTTTATGGGGCAACAGTTGGGTACTGTGGGTGAGTAGAGGAAGGCTAGGGTGGTCGAGAAGTAAGAGTGTTGGAGCGACCAAGTTTGGAACTGGAAATAGTATTGAACATTTGTCAGCAACGATCAGATATGGTGGAGGTTGTGTGTGCTGGTTGAGGAGGGTGGGCCGGTGGGGTTGTGGCTGGTGGCAGCTATCTGGGAGTTTGGTCTAGGGTGTATCAGAGTATGATATTAAATAACGAACTACATGCAAGCTATCTTACTCCAACTCGATTCAAGTGTCGGACACGACATGGTGTCAGAGTGTCGTATACGGTTATTTT
>JAOWBH010095187.1:0-14333 GCA_028566215.1 Silene coronaria | reverse complement strand
TAAGCATAAAAATGGTGATTTTCGAGTGCCTTAAAGGTGATTACAAATTTGTCATCAAAACTTCATTTTTATCAACATTAATGGTGAAAAAGGTTGTTAATAGACACATACTACTCATAAACATGCAATAAGTTAATTAAAACTCGAGAAATTGGTCCGTCACAATAAAATTTCGAAAATCATAAGAGGAAATGAAGAGAGATTTCAACTTACATTGTGAAATTAAAGGTGTTGGAAAGGTAGATCAGAGTCTAAGGGTCGTTAGAACAAAAACCGTCAATAATGGAGTGCTAGAAATGTCTTTAGAGAGATTTTGGTGAATAATGGAGTAAAAATGGTGGAGGAAATAATGAGGAAGAAAGGAGAAATAAGGACAAGGAAAGGAATAAAGTAGCCGAGTAGCTCACTCGGGTGGGTTTACTCGGCCGAGTAACCGAGTTCACTCGGTCGAGTGCGCGGGTTTACTCGGTGGAGTAAGGTTTTACTCGGCCGAGTGCCAACTGGGCAGGACTCCACGAGATTCCTCCTACTCGGTCGAGTATGGCCCTACTCGGTTGAATAGGCCTTCATGCTCGGCCTAGTATTGTTGTTATGCCTCCGTTGCCGATTTGTTGGTCTCTGCAATCATAAAATAGGTCCCGGGGGTCCACCAAAGTGCCGGTGGAGCGTCCCGAGCCATCTCATACGCATCTATACTACTTCCTCACACCATTGTTACTCTTATTAGCATAAACCATTACCGACATACTCGAAATCGCATACTTAGCACATATCAAACCACAATATACATAAGCATACTTACAAATATGTATATCTACCATATCCACATACACATATATATACACATATACACATACTCATGTTCACATAAAATTATAAACCTGAATTCATACCACGAATCAAAAGGAAGGTCAATAAATACTACACATTACATATTTATGAATGTACTAATATCACACCACATCATTATTCACATAACTCGTCAATTATATAAATATATATATATATATATATATATATATATAGAGAGAGAGAGAGAGAGAGACGGGATCTCGTGAGTTGGGTTCTTATGGTGAGTTTGTCCTCACAAATCTCAGCCATTGGCTGAAAATAAATTGACCGCTGAGATTGAATCAATGAACCAAACACAGTCCAATAACAAAACACAGTCCAGTTAATTTATTACTTTCGGTATTAATACCAAACCATCTCCATCCTCATTTTCCGAATACCACAATTTTCTCACAAATCAACCACTTTCTCTCTCTCTACTTTCTGCGTTAATACTTAATTAATAAATAAACTAATAAAATAAAATGGATCAACTCAGTCACAGGAAGCGGTCTCGAGTCGACTCATCCGAGTTTGTGTTTGAGACCGAGTTCGAGTCGAGTAAGGCGAAGAAGATCAGGGACCAGTTACTGAGCTTACTTGACGACTCTGACACGGTATGGATCGTGACTCGGTGAATCAGAGTAACGACCTTGACTCGGAAGCTCTTCCACCATGCACGATGTCGTCAAGCATAGATTTGACAGTGTTCCATTCAATCAAGGAGTATTTCTGCAGAACTTTACTGCAACAATCATGTTCATCATCAGCTTCTTCATCTTCTTCTTTTTGAACGTCTATCACGATTGCTGATTTTCAGGTATTTTTTATTTTCAATCTGGCTGTTTTGAATTTGTTTGTTTGTTTCGATTTGGATAACTAGATTTGAAATATGTGACTCTCTTCTGTTGATTGTTAACTTTTTGATCTTAATCATTTGTTTGCCTAGCGGATTCTAAATCGATTATTGAATACGAGTGGGTAGGTGAGAATCGAATGGTGTAGTAAAAACTTTTATAGTCGGAATTTGATTGTGGCATTTGAGAAAAGTTTGACTTAATTACTTAGTAGCATTGAATTTGTTAGGATCAAATCGTGTTGAGATAATCACGTGAAATCGGAATGAAGTAGGAATGTAAGGTGTTATACTGCAACTGTACAGTTGGAGGACACACTTTATGTACTGAGTATTTTATATCGTTACGAGAAATGTTTCTCCAGTTCTGGGATGCTAATTAGTTTTTGCGTCCCTCAGTAGGAACTACAATTGACTAGAGGTGTGATCCACGGAGTGAACAATTGAATCCTGCTTGGTTGGTGCGAGGACAGCAAGACCGAACTGGTGGTGTAAATGGTGGTTGTAGAATGGGGGCAGCATAGTCGAATTACAAGAGCCATGGGGAAGTTTGAAATGTGAAAATGGAAGTTTTGTTTGTATTGAGTTGGTGATACTGATGTCTGGTTATAGACTTGGGGCAAGGTCAATGTTTGACCATAATATGTCTTCCTTTCACTTATTTCAAATGCTCCTTTTTAAGTTGCTCACTTGCAAAAATCCCGTCTCAATTCATTGTATTTTAATTGATTTCAATTCGGAGTAACAACATAATAACACCATAATAACATCGGAGTAACAATACAATAACACCCGAGTAACAACACAATAATACTAAAATAACACCCGAGTAATAACACAATAACACCAGAATATAAAAACACAATAACATTAGAATAACACCCAAGTAACAACACAAGAACACCAAAATAACACCGGGTTAAAACTAGAATTACAAGTTAAAAAAAAAAAAGAATAATACTGGAATAACACGTGGTAAAAAAAAGAAGAATAACACTTGAATAACAGGTGTTATTTATTGGGTTACCACCTATTATTCCAGTGTTATTTTTTTTTTTACCAACTTTTTTTTACCTTACCAAAATTTTTAAAAATTTTTTACCACGTGTTACTCGGGTGTTATTATGGTGTTATTGTGTTGTTACTCCAGTGTTATTCTGCTGTTACTCGGGTGTTATTCTGTTGTTACTCCGATGTTATTCTGCTGTTAATGTGCTGTTACTTGGGTGTTATTCTACTGTTACTCCGGTGTTATTATGCTATTATTGTGTTGTTACTCTGTTAATGTGCTGTTACTTGGGTGTTATTCTACTGTTATTGTGTTGCTATTCCAGTGTTACTCTGTTGTTATTGTGTTGTTACTCGGATGTTATTCAGCTGTTATTATGCTGTTATTCTGTTGTTTTCTGTTGATACTCTGGTGTTATTCTGGTATTACTGTGTTGTTACTCTGCTGTTATTCTACTGGATACATATAGTCATATAATATAGCTACCGGATACTCAAATCTCTTATGTCAACAAATTCTAGTCACTTGATTGTTACATTAACAAGGCTATATGGGATTCGAACCCATACTTTAGTGCAAATTTGCAACATTGCTCTCCCATTTGAGCTAATAGCCTTTAATATAACAAATAAAAAAAGACAAGGTCGGCTAATTTACAACAATATCAGGAAATGGACACCAAAATGACTGAAATGACTAATGAACTTCGCATACTTCGTGCTCATTTACGACCCTCTAATCCAGGTATCAACTTTCTCTTTTCTTTGTCTTCTCTGCTTGTCCCACACCTTCCCTTATCCACCCTCTATACTTTACCTGGAATGGTATCCTTAATTCACCAAAAAAAAAACCACAATTTGTTTTTAGTTTGCAGGCAGGCATGGGGAATTGAGAACATTGACTTATAACCAAAGGCATCCTGACAATAATACAAATGAACCAAGCCAAGCTCCATCCAATATGGAACGTTTCGTAATAAATTTAACGGAGATGATATTGCAAATCTTCAGAATAAAGGCCATTTAAGTTCTAGAAATAACAAACCAAATCTTGGATAATTATCATCGTAGCTCATTGGTTATAAATTTGACAATAGTAGACATGATATGCCAATCAAAGCATTTGACTGATCTAAATACGACTCAAATTTCTGTACTCAACCTATCCTTTCAATCCCACAGCTTACATATTCAAATCTTCAAACATTCATATCACACTAGTCCTCAAATGACTAGGCCCAACAGTTGCAGCAAACTTCCCTAAATTTGTTGGGGAATGAATGAATGCATGATAAGGTATAAGCTATTCCAATATTTCTATCTTAGGTGTTTATATAAGGAATCCATCTTTACGAAAAAGATTTCCTTCCTTCTAACAACTAATGTAACCTCTCATTGTCATGTAGTACTGGTAATTTCACTCTCTGAACAAGCATATAACTAACTACTGCAACAAGATACCAACATTCTATCTTGTCTCTCGATGTAATATTGCATCAGACTTTAAGACGATAGACTAAGTGATAGAAATTAAAACATGTCTAAGTACTCTGTCAAGGCATTCCCTTTTTTATAAATAAATCCATACATCTCAAAGCTATGTTTGTTTCTTGCTTTAGTAATTTTGATATTGATCTTTTCAAATATATATATATATGTGAAGAGATCTTTTTTTAATTCATCATGTTTGATTTGTCATCTAGTCATCTAAATACGACTCAAATTTATGCACTCAACCTATCCTTTCAATCCCACAGCTTACATATCAGCTATTATCAATGATTATCAGCGAATTGCTAATTCCAGATGGAAATCAAAGATGAAAAGCGAATTCGTAAATTTGAGATTAAAAAACAACGATTATAAGACAAACAACGATCGAAGGTTGAACTAACAACAGACGATGTATATCTCCATACCTCAAACCCTAACAATTCATACATTTAAAATTGAGTAAATCTTAAGCATGATTTATTAAATAAAAAACTAAGATTCAGATATAGAGAGATGGAATCGATATGGAACCTGATGAGAAACTCTCCGCCAAACCACCGATGCTGTCGTATATTTCATCGTCGGTGTATATCCGACATCATCGTTTCTCGGAACTCCGACGGCTGTGATTGCGTTGCTTGATGAGAAATTATCATCATCGTCGTTGATTTCGCCGGTGACTACGTCTCTCCTTGATCCGCTCAATCAATTGATTCTGTAAAAAAGTCTCAGATTTTGATCAAATTAACGTCATTTTAAGAAGAAAGTATCAAACTACGATCAAATCACTGCAATTCAAATGAAATCAATCGATAAATAAGAAGAAAAATTAATAAAATCAATCGAAGAAAGATGAGAACCTCTAACTGCTTTTCTGAAGGAGAAGACAGAGTATTTCATGAGAGAGAAAGTATATGTATAACTGAGAGAAAATAAGAGGCATCGGTTCTAATAATCAGCATGGTAATTACTTCCTTGCCCTTACTAAGACGCGTTATACTCGGCCATCAGATCTTCTAATCTAATGGTTCAGATTTGTGAGTACCAACTCACCTTAAGACACTACACTTACAAGAACTCATCTCTCTCTCTCTCTCTATATATATATATATATATATTATGAGATCACTTATTTTGGTGAGGTCACCGTATTAATCCTAGCCATCCAAGTAGATGAGATCAATTGTTCTTATTTAACCAATGAATGGACTAGGAGATTAATAAACAAACTAAGGTCAACCCAGCAATTCATTTTCATTTTGACGATTTTTTTTTTCAAAAACACACAAAAATATAATCAAATTTCACATGTGAAATGGATAAAATAATAGAAAAAATATGTAAAATGAATGACAAATATTATGCATAAAAAGTGACATTTTTTTGCTGGAATTACACATAATTTTTCTCATTAATACATAAATTTTTGTCGCTTTAACATAGTTTTATGTCCATAAAACATAATGTTTTATTACTTTAAAACCGATTTTAATTTCCTATGTTCAAAATTTTCTGTCACTTTAACATAATTTTTTGTCGTTGTAAACAGAATTTCGTACTTTCGTAAAAACAAATTCAATATTCTATGTCTAGTTTTTTAATATTTCGTTATGGTAGTAGTTCGTACTTGGAGGATTGTAATTGTTAATGAATTTATATGATGAGTAAGACCGTGTTAGCGGTGCGTTAGTGTTGATGGTATTTGACATTATTGCGGAGTTTAGTTGAGTTAATGCTGAGAATAGAGGAAGAGAATTGGGTTGTGCATGTAAGAGTGTGAACTTCGAGGAAGAAGTTCGTTCTTAAGGGGGGAAGACTGTAATACTCCGTATTTCTGTTGTATGTACACTCTCGATGGGGGTACTCGGTTAAATGCTACTCGACCGAGTGTTTTGGTTGGCCAGTCATTCTGATCTCTAGCACTCGACCGAGTAGTCGACACTCGACCGAGTACTTCAAGTACTCGATCGAGTGATGTTTTAAGTTGCAGAAATCGAACGGCTAGATTAGGGTAATTAGGGGATGATATATATTACGCCATTTCGTCATTTTACTCAGTTAAAACATTATTTCTCTCCTAAATCACTCCCCTAATCACCCTAATCACATTCCTAGCGAATCCTTAGTTTAATCGGTTGCCAGATTCTACCGCTCTCTCTTCCGCGTGATTGTAAGTATCATCAATCTAATCTTATCAATTGTAGTATTGTCTTAACCCTAAATCAGTTTTGGGATTAGGGATTTATGGTATTGATTGGGGGATTCATTGTAGTAATAGAAATTATTATCGTCATTATAGGTGACGACTTCGTAGAAGATCACTTTTTAACTTGCTTAGTTGATATTGCGGATTGCCTTTGAGGTAGGGTTTCCCTACCCAGTCTATGATGCTTGATATGTGATTTACTTCTATTGACATTGTTGATGATATTGTTGATGTTGTTGATAATGAAACATGATATTGTTAATGATGTTGTTGTTGGTGTGACGGTTGTTGGTGGTAATGATGATATGATGTGATTGTGATTTGTGAATCGTTGGGAGACGGTCTCACCTCCGAATTTCGCCCCTCGTGACTCCCATCACGGAGGGAGATGTGCACATTAATGATTCCGAATTCGCTAGTGCATCGAGCGAGGCTTAGGTGGGAAAGGCTGGGGTCTCCCATTGGCAGAGGGATTACCTGTTGCGGCGATAATCCAATTGGAGGGCGGTTGTGGAGTTAGTGGTTGATGATGTGGTTTGTAGTATTTCATTTTGATGACATCATGTTGTTGTATTTAGTACTGACGCTTGATCGTTGTGTTTCCGCTTTCGATGTTGACGAATGGTGAGCAACTATTGGCAGGTGATTATGTTTGAGCTAGCATGGGGTGCATTGGGGCACGACCACAAGTCTTTGCTTTTAGCTTCCGCTGAGTCATGAGACATTTTATCATTTGTCAGTTGTATTTGAAATATTTCGTTTGTAATCGACTAAACTTTTATTTATTTAAATTGTTCTTTTAGTGTTAATTTGATATGTACTACCTCGGCCAACCGAGGCTGTGGCGCTCCACTTGCTAGGGAAGGTCTTACCGAAGGCTCCTTAGTAGGCGGGGTGTTACAAGTTTTCTGTCACTTTAACATAGTTTTCTGTCACTTTTACATAATTTTATGTCATTTTAACCAAAATTCTTCTTACTTAAAAAACGATTTTAATATGATAGATATATTCTGATTTAGTCGTTTATGTGATATTCGAACTCACACCTTGTGCAATTTGCACAATGCTCTCCCTCCACCTTTTGAGCTAATAGACGCAAAAAGGTCACTGAAATAACAAAAAAGGTCGCCTCACTTTTGACAATTATAATTGTCAACAATAACAGAAAATAAAATGACAAAAATATAACTAAAGTGACGGAAAATGTATCTTAAGTGACATAAAATCAAACCCATTCAATCTCACTTTTGACAATTATAGTGGTAAGAAAAGGACAGAAAATAAAACGATTGAAAATATGACTCGATTGCCGGAAAATGTACCGAAAGTCACACAAAATCAAACACCACCCAATCTTACTTGTGACATTTATAGTTGTCAAAAAAAATGACAGAAAATAGAATGACAAAAATTATGAATAAAGCGACGGTAAATGTATCTAAAGTGACACAAAATCAAACACTACCCAATCTCGCTTTTGACAATTATAGTTGTCAAAAAAAATAACAGAAAATAGAATGACAGAAAATATGACTAAAATGACAGAAAATATGACTAAAGTGATGAAGTTTTTTATTTAAAAACTAATATGATTCATCATTTAAAAACTATAGCCAAGTAGACAAATTTAACGACACAACAGCAAAAACAATCGGCTTTCAATCAGCCAAACAATAACAACACTCCAATCCCTGAAACTAAGCAAACCCGAAACAACTTCGATAAAATTAAACAAACCAAAATTACGTCAATATTTCCATAAATCACATATATCTTACTAACAAATTAGTTAACCTCTTCATTTCAATTAAATCATTATCAACAACAAATCAAACAATCAATTTATCACCTCAAGAACTTCATCCATTAACAATTATACTTCCAAATCATAAATCGATGACAAAATATTTCAATTTCAATCAATATTATATTATTATTTTACCAATTGGGACCATTTTTCCAAATTTAAAGATGCCTAGCTATTGTTTTGTTTGTCGAAATCAAGCTAGCCAGTTCTAAGCAATAGAGGAAAAGTTCCAGCACCGCTCGCTTCATTACGTTTTTGATAATTATAGTTGTCAAAAAATGACCGGAAATAGTTAGACATAAAATATGCCTAAAGTGACGGAAAATGTACCTATAGTGACACAAAATCAAACACAACTCAATCCCACTTTTGACAATTATAGTTATCAAAAAATGACAGAAGATATGACTAAAGTGACGAAAAATATATCTAAAGTGGCACAAAATCAAACACCACACAATCTCACTTTGGATAATTATAGTTATCATAAATGACAGAAAATATGTCTAAAGTGACGGAAAATGTACCTAAAGTGACACAAAATCAAACACCACTCAATCTCACTTTTGACACTTTCAATTGTCAAAAAACGACGGAAAATAGAATGACAGAAAATAAGATTAAAGTGACGTAAAATTTACCTAAAGTGACATAAAATCAAACAACACAAAATCTCACTATTGACAATTATATTTGTCAAAAAATGGAACATAAAATATGACTAAAGTGACGAAAAATGTAACTAAAGTGACACAAAATCAAAGACCACTCATTATCTTTTTTGACAATTATAGTTGTCAAAAAAATGACTAAAAAAATACTAAACTAACGGAAAATGTATCTAAAGTAACACAAAACAATGCTAAAATGACAAAAAAAAAAAAAAGTAAAAACAAAATTCCTCATACAGACCGCCTTAGATGTTCACGAATTTCACACACTGGTATACCTCAGACATTTACACATTCAGAGTAGAACAAATGACATGTTGAAAGTTTGTAGGAGGACTCATCCAATTATTTCACCAAGCATAATTTAAATAACTTGTACAGATAATGCGTCGGTAAATCTACAGAGCCTAAAGACTCAGGTTCACTATTATCCCAAAATCGAGAAAAAAATGCATAAATTACATACTAAAAACAACAAATAAGAAAGATTAAGTTATAAGACAGAATATCCGGTTGAATATGCTTCCAGTGTAAGATTATAACACAAAACTGTAACAAATCAAGCAAAATCAAAAACGATTATACTCTTTAAGATGATGTACAATCACACGAAAAACGATGAAATGTGATAATCGAAGCCAAAAATTATAAAAATAATCAACAGAAATAAAGAGACATAGATGATTACCGGAAGAAAACTGTAAATTATCCACAAACGCAATCGATAAATAACGAATTATAGAGCAAATATTTGACTCGTAGTTGATTCTTTCGTCGTTCTTGATTGTGAAATGAACGGATTAATAATAGAAGAAATGTTATGTATAGAATTTGAAACTCTAAAAATTGAATTTAATTTGAAAATACACAGGAGTAGTTAGAATTATCTAAAACCTGGAGTAAGATCTTAGATTCTTCAAGTAATGAAGGAGATTAAAGGACAATCAGAGCGTCGTTGGAGATGGCATCATCGATAGAAATCTGGAGAAACCGTATCAAAGTGTGAGATTGGATTTAGAGAGAGAAAGAAATTAGGTAAATAATAAATCAGATTTCTGATTTCGTTTTTTTATAATGAAAAGCTTTCTGGTTGAAACATTGTAGCGCCTAATCTAAGCCCTTGATTTTCAATGATCCGACGGATTAGATTGGTCCAGTGACGTCGTTAAAAGAAGGTGACATCATGTGATCCTATTTCTATACATATATATAATATATACATGTTTTCCATTATTTTTTATTATAAGTAGAAAGTTAGTCCCTCCCTCTTTCAAAAAAAAAAAGTTAATCCCTCCATTAATTTTCCACATCGATTATGTCGTCAAGTTCATCAACTTATAGTGGTTCATATTATTCATCCATTGATGATGATGATGAAGTATCATATGAACCTCTTGCACGACCCCCAAGTTGAATTATGTACGTTAAACCCTTTACTTGCATTATTCACATTATCCCGTACACAGAGGACGGGCATGGGAAGACTATACTCTCGTATAGCTTTGACTGGTTAATAGGTTTGATTTCGTTAGCCGGATTGAATTTGGTTCAAACCATCTATACGGACAATGATGCGCATGTTGGCTTCGAGCAGTGCGCCCTCATCGAGTTTGGTGGGGGTAAGTGTAATACCCGGTATACTAGGATACCCGTTGATGGGCCTTGATTGGAATACGGACCATATGGGGTCATTAAGAGATGCTACCCGAGTGGGAATTCGACCGAGTTGTTCCAACTCGGCCGAGTGAGAGTTAAATCGGCCGAGTGGCCTTGACTCGGCCGAGTGTGTGATTTACTCGGCCGAGTTAGGTGACTCCAGAATGTTATTTTATGACTCGGGGACGCGACTGAATTCACTTCTGTCATTTTATTTCTTTCTTTCTTCCTCTCCATAACCCTACCATCTCTCTCTCTCTCTTTCTCTCTCTCTTTCTCTCTCTCTCTCTCTCGGAACCTTGACCTCGGATTGGGAGTACGGGATTAGCACGTGGGTCGCCGGTGATTACATGTATGGATTGCTTGGTTTGATTGGTGATGTCAGTTCTCGTGAGGTAGGTTATCCTACTCAGTAATTTGGTTATTGTTTAATGTTATGATTGACTGATTATGTATTGTTCATGTTGTTATGTTGAGATTGATTGATGGTTGTTGATGCACTGTGATTGTTGTTGATGGTGGAATGGTGATGTTATGGTTTGTTTGTGAGCCGTTGGGAGACGGTCTCACCCCCGGGTTTCGGCCCTCGTGACTCCCATCACGATGGGGGATGTGCACATTAATGATTCCGGGTCGCTCGTGCGTCGAGCGGGGTATTGGTGGGAGTGGTTGCGGTCCCCCATTAGCATGGATTGCCTGTTGTGAGATGAATCCATATGATTGGTGGTGTGGTGTGTGTGTTGGCGGTGGTGTCACTGTGGTTGTTGATCTTGCTATGTATTCCATGTATGTTGGTTTGACGTATTACTGACGCGTTTGGTGTTATTGCTTTCTTCTTTCTTCTTGTGTGTTCTACTGTGATCCATTTGATATTTCCGGCAAATGGTGAGCAGTCAGACTAGCAGGTGTTAGTGATGTTGGCTTGGTTGGGATCAGTTGGAGAGCGTTCGGATGCGAGTTGGATCGTGGAGTCTCACATAGTTTAGTTGAGTAGTTGTTGATGAGTTGTATTCATATTATGTTTCCGCTGTAATAACTTGTAATTATATACATTGTTTCATTATGGTTTCTGTGATGTCTACTACCTCGGGAAACCGAGATGGTAATGTCACATCTTGCCAAGGAAGGTCTTGCTGAAGGCTCCTCGGTTGGGTGGGGTGTTACACATACTCGGTTCCGTCATCACGCTGCAATTTTTCATTTATATTCATAGGAGTAGTTGCGACTTCACACTTAGACGTGTGAATTTTTTTCATCAAATATGTTGCATATTTTTATTGAAAAACAAAGATACTATCTTCCCCTTGTTTCACCTCAAATCCCAAAAAATACTTTAACAAACCCAAATAAGTAATTTCAAACACTTTCATCATGCATGACTTAAATTTATAAACCATGCACTGAGATAAACCCATATAGATCATATCATCTACATATAAACAAACCACCAGAAAATTGTTACCTTTCTTCTTCATGTAAAGCGTTGGCTCATTCTCACTTCTGGTAAATCCACTTTTCTGGAAGAAAGTATCGATTCTGCTATACCATGCATGCGGAGCCTGCTTTAGCCTATAAAGAGTTCTCCTTAACTTGTAAACTTTGTCTTCATAGCCGTTAATAACAAAGCCTTCCGGTTGAAAGACATAAACCTCCTCTTCTAATTCACCATTTAGAAAAGTGGACTTCACATCAAATTGATACACTGGCAATTGCATTTGAGCAGCAAAAGCAAGAAAAACTCTCACCGTCTCAAATCGAGCCACGGGCGAGAAAGTCTCCTCATAATCCACTCCATGCTCTTGTGAGTATCCCTTGACCACTAACCTTGCTTTGTGCTTCTGAATGATCTCGTCAGAATTGTACTTAGTCCGAAATACCCACTTGAGCCCAATCACATTTTTGTCTTTAGGTAGATCAACTAGCTCCCAAGTCTCATTTTTTTTCTATAGCTGACATCTCCTCCTTCATAGCATCTTGTCATTCCTTACTCCCGGATGCTTCTTCATAAGTGGCAGGGTCAGAGACATATAACGCAAAGTTACATGACTTGTAGATATCCCGGAGTGACCAATAATGTTTCGGAGATGATTCGTTTGAGGTGCTTGAAGGTGAGTCTGGTGGTGACGAAGTTGGACTGTTCCTACTACTGTCACACGTTGATCCATTATTGTCAGACTGCACTTGCCCCCCTTATTCTGGTTATGAGAATTCAATATGTGGTACTACAGCTATTGTTTTTTTTTTGATAAAATGTAAGTATATATCAAAAAAGGGAAAACCGTAACCATATTAGGACTAGGCGCATCAAGTCAGACACGACTCAATGGCCCAATCCACACAGTCTCAAAAACTGGACTTCGCGTGAAATAACCCAAAACAAAATCAGGTACCAAATAAGTACGCTTCATTACATTCAAACCCTAAAATAGGACAACAAATCCAAATATGAATCCTAATCCAGAATTCGATTCCAGGCCATCTTCTTCCTCTTCATTCACTTTCTTCTCGAATCGCTCCTCACTCAGAGCTAACCATTATTTGTTGCACCCAATTCACATCTCGTTTATAGTTAGATTTGCTTAATCCGAATATTCTCATATTTAATTCATCAACAATGGTTATAGCGAGTTTATGCGGGAGAAAAAGGGTATGCTCCATTCTACTCAGATTTCTCTGCCGCCAAATGTGGTAGATGCACGCTTTTACTACCGCATTGAGCACATTGATTTTCAATTTCGAATCTCGAAAACGCAATCTCCATTGAAGCGTGTTCGAACTAGGGATACTGATTCCAATCAGGTTTCCGACATGCGAGATAAGTTGAGTACTGTATCGACATTTGAAGAATAAATGATCCATGGCCTCTGTATTTTGCCGACATATACAGCAGATATCCTCCTCACTTATGCCCAATTTGAAGAGTTTTTCATTTTATTCATATTACCATGATGTTAAACCCATGCCATGAATTCGTGCTTAGGGATAGTCCATTTATTCCAGATCAAAGAGTGCCACTGAATTTTTTCCCCTTTATCTCTTAGATGCTCATAACCTTTAGCTATTATGTATCTATGATTATCAATCCACATATGCTGCTGGTAGGTGTCTGAAAAAAGAGTCTTATTTTGACACATCTTTCTCCAATACCAACTGGAATTTGTAGTAGAAGAATAAGTCTGCCAATCAACCCCTTTGACATAAGTATGATTTAACCATTTTACCCACAAGCTATCCGCCTTGGAAGCAATCCACCAGACCAGTTTCCCAATAGCAGCTTTGTTCCATATGAGATCGTTTTTCAGACCTAGGCCCCCTTCAGTCTTGGATTTGCAGGCTTTGTCCCAGAAACCAGAAGAGATTTCATATATTCAGTCCCTCCATCCCATAGGAAGTTCCGACATATAGCCTCAATTCGAATAATGACACCAGTGGGTAAAATGAACATCTGAGCCCAATAGTTATGGAGAGTCTTGAGAATTGTTTTAATTAAAACCAACCTCTCTGCATATGAAAGTTTCCTAGCCCCAAGGCTTCTTATTATGCTGACCACCTTGTCTATGAGAGGTCTACAGTCTCTAGCATCAAGTCTTGTGGTCTTAATTGGCACTCCCATGTATCTGACAAGCAAACTGCCTTCCACCATACCAGACACTTGTAAAATTTTATGCTTTAGAGCATCTGGAACCCCATTAAAGTACGCATTGTTGGGGATTATGTCCTAACAAGCTAGTGCGAGTAACATTTATAAAACTCGAGGATCATATGGGTACACTTTGTGTTTTAGCCAGTTGATTAACATTTATC
>JAOWBH010094966.1:0-11797 GCA_028566215.1 Silene coronaria | reverse complement strand
CAAAACAAACTGTGAGAAGGGTCTTGAGAGACTTAATCCCTCAAGACGAAAATGCAAAGTAAGATAGATAAACAATTAAGAACTCAAACAATTAACACCTTCCCCGGCAACGGCGCTATTTTTGGTGCGATCTTGTCGTCGGGGTCATGCAACGCAAAACAATACTTATAAACTTAACAAACAAGCATAGTAAGTAAGTCAAGGTAAATCCATAGGACGATAGTGTATTCGGGTTCTAGGTCTATCTATCCCAATCAATGCAAAGTGTCACAAAAGTGTTGGGGTTTGTGGACTAGGCTAAAAGAGGACAATTAATACGAAGATTAAACTAATGAAACAAAATAGCGAATATGGGGATAAAAATTCAAAAGGAAATAGATAGGGTGTCATGGGTCTCTAGGGGTGATCGAGGGTCTCTACGCATGCGAGTCTAAATTGGGTCAAAGTTGTAGTCGGACTATGGGCCAAGTCTCTCGATCTAATGGTCCTACCTAGGTCGGGTTGGGATAGCTCTCGCATATGCCCAATCAATCTACCAACATAGCACACGGTCTAACACACCTAAGGCTCTAGATCTTATAGGAGTGTTGAACAAATAGAGAATCATGCAAGTTGGCCTAAAAGCAATTCATCGATAAAATAAGACTCAATAAGCATGGAATTTACCCTTAGATCTATCCCCTAAATCTCTCAATAATCCTAGCTAATAAACTACTCACTAATCATCATGAGAATTATGAAAATAACATCAACAATCACATATTCTAAACTACCCATGATGGTAGAACAAGTAATGGACAAACAAAGTGAAAGGTAGATGAGTAAATCAAAAGAGAGATTTAGGAATCCGCCAACTAATAAAGCAAGGAAAGAGATCAACATAAGAAAATATGAATCCTTGAATAAAGGTGAAGACTTTGTCACAAATCTTCAAGCATAAACCCAAGAAGTTCAAGACTAATCTAATCAACAAAGGTATTAAAAGATTGATTATTTTGATGAAACATTAAAGACTAATCTAAGAGGGTTTTCTAATATAATCTAAGGAGGCATAATCTAGGATATCCCTTAATGCTAGATCCTCCTTAAATTTCTTACAAAGAGGTCTATTTATACTAGTGCAATTAGGTTAAGACTAGGTTATGGGAAATGATTAGAGTTTCGCGAAACTGAGTCGTATCTCGGACGTTGGATGTCAACTCGGACGGACTGAGCATCATCTCGGACGTGCTGCCTGCCATCTCGGACGTGTTGTTCTTTTGTCGAGGCTTGATCTCGGACGTGCTGTGAGGAATTTCGGACGGGTTGTCTCACAGCTAGCTCTTTGCTTCTTTCTTTTCATTTGCCCCTCTTTATTCACTAAGGCCTTCTTGTCTTTGCTCCCTTTTACGTCTTTGTGTATGAGTCGTCTTTATGCCATCAAAATGAGCACGAAAGACGGGTTCTCCTCCTAAATTGGTTCATTTCCTACATTTCACATAAACCAAGGTAGAAGTACGAATATGAAGGTTTTGGCCATAAAACCTACTACAAATAGGACTAAATGCATGCGAAATAAGGCTAGTTAGGAGATATAAAACGTGTATATTAGAACCATATCAACATGCTCAGCCCTAAGCCCGTCTAACCTCTATCGATGCTCCTCTAACAAATCATGATCTCCCTTAAACCTAGGCACCCGTGACCAAGCACAGACAAGTGGTCTCCTCTCGGACAAATAATCCAGAATTGGGTCGAAAACATGGAAAGTACTCATATATCCAAGCCTAAAGGAAAGGAAGACAACTGCTAAGACTCCGGGCACCGGATCGCGAAGCCATCCCCAGTTGCCAGTACTGGTAAGCTAGTGTCGTTGCACCCCAAGCATAGTCACCAACACGATCCAAATCCTAAAACAGAGGCAAGAGCATGGCAAGTACCATATCACTAGAGTTGTACATAAACAAAGTTTGTCCCCCCAACATCAGCATGTAAGCGCTGAACGAGTCATGCTAGTTACCCGACTCGGCAACCCTCCTCAACCTCTGAGTCAACAAGTCACCACCCTTATAAAGCAATGGTCAACTGACTCAAGACTCGCCCCAAAGAAGGCAGTTACCTTCCCTTTCAACCCCTCATCCTCCCTCGTACCACCATCTTCCTTCTCACTCATACCATCAACAAACATCCTCGCGCCATCAGCATGTATGCCAAGAATCATCTGAACGCCGTGCAGAAAGATACTAATCTCTCCGAAAGGCATATGGAAAGTGTTAGTATCCGGCTGCCACCACTCTATAAATGCACTAATCAGGTTCTCATCTAAACTGGTGGTCGTACAATACCTCAACTCACGAAGCCCACTCTCACCAACTCTACGATAAACCACATCAGACAGCCGAATCTGATCCATCGACTCTAACCAACCCGTCCTCTCGTAACACTTAAGTCACGGTCTCACCTTTCGGTCCAACTAGTAAAAGCTATATGGCCACCGAAGCTACATTAGAGGCTAATATGCTCCGGTCCACCCGCAACCGGACATATAAGACGCCAAGAATAATCCCTCTTCGCCTTCTTCCTCCCCGTGCTACTAGATGAACTCTCAACAAAAGGCACGTATCGACCTCTACCATCTCGTACCACCTTCTTCGGTGGTGGTTCGGTGGCCTGGTTCTGCACAAACCGATCGTCATCCTCCGAGTCATCATCCGCGTCAAAGTGATCCTCTGACTCGGCATCGGAATGGTCATCATCTACGGGTTCCCTCAACAAAGCTCTCGGGAACTCACTCTCGCTCGCAACAGAGGCCGGTGTTGGGCCCATAACGAGGCCATTTCCCTGACCAAGACGTGGTGGTGGCCCTCCTCGACTCCGTCGAGTAGAAGACGTGACATATCATCCGGTCGTACGGTCCTTCAGAGTGACCACTATACTCTTTCCTCTATCGCTCATCTGCAAAAACGGCACAAAAATGTAAGACTCATTCGATAAAATAGATAAAATGATTAAAAGTAAGAAAAAAACACAATTAAATGATAAATTAAAGGTGTTAACATCAATTTAAATACCGAACCATGGGACAGATGTTGAATTTAAACATCGGACACCGTGACCAACGCTCAAATTCAACATCTCACACCAAGACCAATGTTCAGATTCAACATCTCTCCCCTTACCAACGTTGATCACCAACGTGATCTCCCCTCACCAACGTTGAGCACCAACGTTGGTCTCCCCTCACCAACATTGAGCACCAACGTTGTGCCCTTAACCACGTTTAGAATCAACGTTGCCCTCCACTGGCCACGTTGAGACTCAACATTTCTTCCCCTCACACACGTTTCTCACCACTCCTCCACGTTGAGCATCAACATTTGTCATCCTTGCACCCCAACGACGACAACAAACAACAACAAAACAACTACAATACAACAACTACAACAACTACGACAACTACAACAAAAATAAAAAAACTAGACATAAACAACAATCCTAATGTAATTGTGTTGTAAATTTAGAAATAGACAATCAAAAATAAGAATCAAGACAAATAAACATTCCTAATCTAATTAAAATTAATTTATACAAATAGAATTTACTTACTTGTGAGTGAATAAGGAGGAAATTGAGAAAGGAGAAAGACAAATGTTTGCGTTTGTGGTGGTGCTGCGGTGGTGGTGGTGGTGGTGGTGGTGCGCATGGTGGTGGCCGATTGTGTTGAAGGGAGAGTTGGGTTGCAGGAAAGAGGAAGTGAAAGAGAGAATAGAGAGAATAGAGAGAAGTAGAGAATAAGGGTAAGGTTGTCTTTTTTATGAAAAACATCGACGATTTTTTTTCAAAACGTCGGCGATATATCGCAACATGGTAAAATTAGTATATGTACCCCACCACCAACAATAACAAAGTGCCTTAATGGCCTCGCAAGTTGCAAGGTAAGAGCAACATATGTTTGTGTAACCAACGCCCAAAAAAAGTGTTGTTTAAAAGTGGCCGAGATGAAAATTGCATCGAGGATGGGATATTAGATAGGTAAGAGCAACAAAAAAACTCATTAGAAGAATAATCTAGCCAACAAAACGTTAATAACATCTATTTATAAATATAATAAAAAGACAATCATATGCATCACATTTCACCATTTAACTATGTGTTTTATGACTTTTGAGCATCATTTTTAAACTCGTACAATTGACATCAAATAATACCAAAACTAGTGATATAATCAAACAGTTATATTTGTTGTCTTTTCACAATAATGTCTTCTGCTCGGTTGCCTTTTCCCTGATAAATAGCAACAGCTCTATCGATGGCAAATATCAAGAGACGGCAGCAATGTCCTGAAACGGATCAGAATCCAATGTCTTGAATCACCAGACCACGTAAGCATCTTGATAGAGATTCTTGCAAGTCCACAAGTATTTAGCTCTAGATTTCAATTACAATTAAAATGGCCCACTTTTCGTCTACTACTATAATGCAGCAAAAAGAGCAACCAAGTACCTGCTAACATTTAGGATATCCACTTTTTTTAACGGCTGTAAAATGATGCAATTACATAATGTAAAAGATCCACTTAATGTCAGAAAATAACGCAGTGTTTTTACAACTACAAGGATGAAAAGACTCATTGGCAGCAATGGAAATTCGGAAGGCCCTTCGTGTGACACAGCAGCCAACGCTCATTGGATCACTTGCATCACTGAATGAGATTGTACCTTTTCTAATTAATTTCTCACTAGAAATAACAATGCTGTACTAATTTCAGTTAATACTATGTTCATGGCGGTTTAACTCTCCTATCCCATTGCTCAAGTCACGCATGCACAGCATGTTGACCACCATCACCATCGACAAGCATCACTGAGCAGTGATGATGGACCATATACCACCTTCCCTCATGGTATTCAAACACATTGGTCACATTATACGGCTCTGAATCCATGTCAACATATGTTTTCAAGCTAACCCAAGCCATGTCGGACAGAACCCTAACTCGCACATCACGAACCTGAAAGTTGCCATCTTGCTGCTCCCAATTAAATGCAATTTGCCAACTACCCATGACTGCATTATACCTAGCAATTGTAAAATCAAGATTCAGTATTTGTAGAAATTCAATTGCAAAGCTTCATAACATAAATTTGTAGCAGGAGTCGGGACATGACAGCAGTCACAGCACCACCATTTCCCCATGGACCTCAAAGGCTTCCTCGCATATGACAAGGTAGTAGGTCGCAAGTATAAAGCCTTGCATTTCTGAGTGTCTATAGTGAAATATTCATACTTAATCGATCCTACCAACTGCTACTTTATCAAAAGAGTGAACCTAAGGCGTGGGCACATGGCTACATGTCTCTACAAGCAACAAGGATAAACTGGTTCTGTCCCCAAGAAAAAAAGGGTAAACTGATACTGTGTGACGTGGAAATAACCTCTTTCCCTCCCTCTCCCTCTCCCTCCCCCTCTTTCCATAATACTGGACCAACTCCCAATTGCCATTACGTAATATTTCAGCTTTTCAAAAGCACTTTACAACAAAACCAGCTCAAAACCTTGAGGGTGCAGGTGGGGTAAAGGGAGGGATGAGAGCATAAAAATAATTGAACTGTCCATAAGCAAGAAAACAAAAGCCATACCCTGAGAAAATCTCCCCCGACGCGTGAATACATTTCACATAGTCTGCCTTGAGCCAGAAGCGACCCATTGCTGGAAGTGCTCTTTCCCTGATGATGTTAAAAAAATCTGCATTGAAATTCACAATGGCCCTCGTAGCTGCATAGTAAGCCTTCCACCCGTTTGCTGGTGTCAGAGTATTTTGCTCCACGGTAAAATCCTAAAAGAACCAACAAAAGTGACTTCAATGATATACATCCAGGAAACAAAAGTAGCTGGTTTTGAAAATTGGCCTATATGAATTGACTGCAATAATAGGACTACCCTCACTTTTTCAACGAATAGCAAATAGACAAACAAAAAGGCAAATAGACATTCCTCATGGTAGAGGTTGTGTGGATTGAAACGTGGCCAGACAAGCCATAATGCATCACAAGCATGTCATGGAGCCCATCAGGCTCGCAAAGGTGCATTGATGGCATGCCCCTGCCCCACATGTTTGCCCGCACGCATTAACCACCATTTCCAAGTTATGAAGGAATCAGATCTCAATACAATATACAGATACTCTGAAGGTGATCATTAGTTGTTGATGACAACCTCATACGGAAATGCTACATCAACCACATATGGCCAAGACAGCCACATTTAAAGGCTATAATTTCACGCTCAATACAGCTTCTCGAGCTAATGTGATAAATTACTCCCAATCTTTACATGAAGATTCTCCATATTATAAGTTGTGAAAAATCGACAAATAAGCAAAATCTCAAAAACGGAGTCATGTCTACCTATCATCATATCAACAAAGAAGAGTCTCAGACTCTCAGTAGGGTCAAAAATAGCATGATGTCTATAAGTGAGTGTTAACACATTATGACACAATTGCCCGATGTTGTTGTCACGGAAAGATGAATTTGAGGGTTACAATACTCACTTCCGATGCACCATAATGCATCGCATGCTTGATTGATCCTATGCACCAAAGGTGTGTCATGGTCTTGAGTCTTGACTGAGGGGCCAAGTTAGGCCAAAATGACATTGAACGATAAATTATGCAATCCTTAACACTCAAAAGGGAAGAGAGTATGGAATCAAACTATTATCTTATCAACAAAAATGAGAGTATCACCAGTTTTCCAAGGATGATATGTTGGTGTTCAGAACTTCTAATTCTATTACGCACATCGGTCCTGATATTCCTAAAATCTGAATTCGAAAGGTTATAATAGGCACCTTGGAGTCTTGGACTCCTTTATCACCAAAATGCCATAATCAGTAGAATTTATGTTGATTCCACACTGCACATTTGCTGTGGTGAAGATAGTTATTCCAATGTATATAGTTAGATAGGGACACAATTAGACGTGCAATGATGCATCATAGGCATGAACCACATGTTGCTCCCAAAGTCCCATGCATCCAGGTGTGCCATTGTCATGGCTAAGGGACTAGTCCTAGATTCAGAAACAGAGGCCCAACGCGGCCAATGACGTGACTAAATTAGTAAATAACCCATCCTCAACACGATCCTCGACTATTCCTTGGGCGATTATTACTAACAGTAGCAGCAGCTTAGCACCTTCCTAACACATTTAACCGCAATTTACTCCTAATAATCTCCGAAACACACATATACACAACAATAACTCCGAACATAGCAATCACTTGACAAACATAAATTATAGGATAAGACCGTCTCAAAGCTTTACATTATGAGACGTCCTTTAAATTTCTCTCAATAAATGAATATGTTTGTATATAAAATGACCGTCTCACAGTCTCACACTGTAGGACGGTCTTCCGCACGGAAACAGCGAAATTAAACATAGTGCTTAAATTTATACCTTGTGATAGAGAATTTTCCAGGCATTATCATCATTAGCGGCTTTTCGCATAAGCGAATTCGTCATAGAAAGACGACAGAGACTCGGATAATCCAAATAACTAAGAGCGTGGGTCGTAATCTCCGGAACTAGCTGCTCCATCATCGACGCGCCTGTTTGCTTCTCCATCCTCGAAACGACACCGTTCGCCACTACCGTCATTGTATCTGACGAATTAGAACTCTTCAAAACGACACCGTTGCTTACACACCTATCACTCAAATCACTGGAGCTCGAACTTTGGATAAAAATCGGACGGCAACAAAGGCGGGGGCACAGATTATAAAGTTATGATAAAGGGTTGAGAGTATGTCAAGGATAATGTAATCTTCATTCACCGACGACGTCAAGGCTCAGCAATGGCATCGACGGCGGCGGCGCTATTGCATCAAGGTTGGCAGACCTAAAAGGAAGATCGTCGGCATTGTAGTTGCGTCATAGTTGTCGTCGTCGGAGTTCCATCGAGTTGGCCGGTGTCAAATGTGGTGGTTGGGATAAGTGGAGGGAAGGTAGGTAGAAGGGGATGAAATATAACAGTCCGTAGACTGTACAACTAGATGTACAATGCTATTGTACATCCAAAGATATTTTAGTAATTACCAACTGCAATTGTTAAAACCTAAAACAAAGAAACTAACGTAAAACAAATCAATTCCTTCTCTCTCTAACTGCTTCCCACATCTTTCTAATTGCCTTCTATTTTCATCATTATTCAGTCATTTAATCATCTTCTCCATCTAAATTATTCAATCAATTATTATATCTCCTCTTTTTCAATCAGAATTAACAACGATTTAATCATTTTTTACCATCAATGATGGACGAATCTTCAATGGGTGAAGAAACGTTCGGTGTACCAACATTAATGGATCATGAAACTTCAATGGAAATTGAAACATTGAACTCGAAATCAATGGCTTTGAAAAGACAACTAGAAATTAAATCTCTCAATCAAGGTAATTTTTGGGGGTGATCCTAATACAACTCATTAAGTACCTAACGAGACTGAGTTACTGTATAGATATTTGCTTGATCCTAATAACGCTATAAATCAAGTACAACCATCAATTAAACAAGTTGAGTTACTATATAAAGAAAATCTCCCTATCTACTAAAAGAATAAAGATTATGAAATGTTTTTCCTCCAAAAGCACTTCCTTAATTAAGAAAACAAATAAGATTGATTGATTAATTTCTTCAATTAAAGCATTATCCTTTTATCATATTTTTCTCTCATCAAAGTATATAATTTTGTTACTAAACTCTAGAAGATAATTTATAATTAAAATAAAATAAAACTGATATAAACCCATAAATTATATATTACTAAATTTTTCATTTAGTGCTATTTTTAATGATTGGACGCATACTTACCTGTATTAAATAAAACTAAAGATTTTATTATTAACTTTCTGATGATTTTTTTTAGAAAACTTATAAACAAAAATCATCAATTTCAAGTTAAAAAAAATAAGTATCTCATTAAAATACACATTTACTTTTTTTTTTCTCCAATAAAAATACATGCCGTGAAATATGAAAATTGATAACGTGTTGGTTAACCTATGATTAACACGTTAAAAATTACAACTCTATATATACCGCGCATGTATTATGCGGGATTTAAAATAGTGAGCTAATACACAAAGAAAGTAAGATAATACAAATATATAATAATAAAGTGAACAAAAAGAAAATGAGCTAATACTCGAAGAAAATGAGCTAATACACAAAGAAAGTGAGCTAATACGTAAAGAAAGTGAATAGAGGGAAAGTGAGTTAATAATAAAAAAATGAGCTAATACATAAAAAAAGTGAACATACACAGCGTAAATTTATTTTTATTTTTATTGGGTTTTAGATAGTTTGATATACAATATATGAGCCTGTTGTATAATGCTACTATACAACAAGTTGTAGGATCTTATTTGTGTTTTGAGAGAGAGAGAGAGATAAATATTGTTCAATGGTTTATATAGTAAGTCTCAAAGACACGAAGCCCAACTTGCGATTTTTTGTCTGAGCCGAGTCACTCGGTCGAGTGCTCGAAGCACTCGGTCGAGTGACCGCACTCGATCGAGTACACCAACCAATCGGCCGAGTGGCACCTAACCAGGGAATGACTTTAACCCAGAAGACACTCAGTCCATTATACGCGGTCGAGTGAGTTCCCACTCGGCCGAGTGCACTCCTAGAAATCAGGGGTATTACAGACCCAAACCGGGCCGGACCCACACTAATTTTTTTTTTGGTAGACCGAACCTAAGGAGTTCAATGTTGGACCAAACCGCATTTGTATTTTTCGTTTTCACCTTGTCTTAAACTGAAATGGACCGAAATTTACAATTATTCATTTTTAAGTATATGATAATCCAAATTTATTCTCATTAGATCAAATAGACTAATTAATTAAAGTATCTTTAACATAATAAAAAGCCAATGTTCTAATTAAGTGTATAATATTCCTTTGAAAATAAAATACTTGATTATTTTATAAAGTTGCGAACATTAATGACGAAACACCTAAAATACGGTCCATTCGGCCCGGATCGAAATTAACCAGTCTTAAAACGAGCGAGGCTAGCTGAAAATCGAAACTTCAAACAACGATGACTAAGAAATGGATACAAGTGAATTTGTAATACCCGTCCTTTTAAGGTTATAAGACCCTTTACGAGTCTAAGTAGTGAGACGCCTCTGTAGTGAGTTGGAAACATGGCCGCTCGTATAAGGGTCAACTTCAGACTGTTATATCTAGAGTTGTAGAGCTCCAATGGGGGTGATTCAAATTGGAGGTGAAAGATTATTGTCTTATCTTTCCAGCGCATGGTCGCAAGCTTCACTCTAATACGTAACAAATAAATGGCTGCCGTTTTAAATTAGTTGCACTTGCCAATCGACTTTTTATCAGGTCCGCAAGTTTCATCTTATTTTGGTAATCTTTCCTAATTTACCTTATACCTATAAATATCCCTCACATAAGTTTTTATACACTTTTACAAGCATAATTCTAAAACCTAATAAGAGGGAAAATAGAGAGAGAGAGAACAAGAGAGGAAACTCAGTGCGCGAGATTCGGAAGTCTTGAGACGTAATTTGCTAATCTTTCTTCTTGTAGATTGGGAAAGATTCGTATAGGAGCCTTACTAGTCATCCTTGTGATTTCTTTGCTGAGACAGAATATTTGCTAAAAGGTTGGAATTTCCTACTCAATCCTTACGTTGAATTAATTCATGGATGTTATGATATGGTATGTTGACACGATGTATTGTGCTGAGTTTGTTATGATGTTAATGTTGTTGGAATTATTGTATTTGTATATGATTGTGATGTTGGATTGATGGAAAGTGGTTATGACGATGTGGGTTGTGAATAGAATGTTGATGAACAGTTATCCAGGCGTAATCCTGATGAACATTATCCAGGCATAAACCTGATGTACAGTTATCTAGGCTTAGTCCTGATGTTGTAAGGCCAGGCACGGCGGAGTAGGAGTGGTCATCGACCTGATGGTTTGTGACGGTATGGTTGTGGCTGTGATATTTGTACCATCGTATGTTGCATATTATATCTGTTGTAATGCATTTGCTTGCAGAGAGTATTATATATGGTATTGTTAATTGTTTAGGGAATTTCTACTCAATAAGTGGTTAACGGTTTTGTTTCTTATGTAAATGTTGCCTATTTCCGGGGCAACCTGTTATGATCCATTTGATGATTTCTGTTCTTATAGGGATCAGAGTAATTAGCAGGGTTTGATTATTTGTTGTTGTTGTATGCTGAACTGGGTTGTGACGAGTTAAGCCATGATGGACTGAGTCTATCTACGAGTCTCACTTAGTTTATTTACAGACAGTGGGCATTTAAGTTAATTGTATTTATTTCTCATTTACGTTAGTTTAATTGGAGCTATGTAATAATCTTTAAGACAATTTCAATAAAGCACTATCTTTTATTTAAAGTACCTTGTATTGTTTGTATTTGATATTCATTACATCAAGAAACTGATATGGTAACAGTCTCATTTAATCGGGAATGTCTTTCCAAAGGCTTCTGCTTAAATGAGAGTGTTACAAAGTGATATCAAAGAAAACGATTCTAGGGCCTAAACAAATTAATAGAATGAATCTAGGACGAGTCTAAAAAAGTTGAACCTCGGGTGGATACTATTAGAAGCTTCCTTAGCTCGGTTAGGGAGACGTCTTTAAGTCGGGTTATGGCCCTTTTAGTTTCGAATCGGTCAACGCGGTGATCATTAAGAGAGAGAGAGAGAGAGAGAGAGAGAGAGAGAGAGGGGGGGGGGGGGGGGGGGGGGG
>JAOWBH010094855.1:0-14337 GCA_028566215.1 Silene coronaria | reverse complement strand
AATCATACCTCCTTTGCTACAATTACTCTTCTCTGTAACGTCTTCTCTAATGACCCTTCAAGAGCCAGCTACCTCAATCTTAGCGACCATGGCCAAATCCGAATCTATTCTTGACCATAAAGACCTACCTAATCAACTTCTATCACTTCTTAACTTGTCAAGCCCAAAGATAAAATACAATATCTTACTAGCTTTAAATAGCATAGTTTCTCATCCTGGTGGGTCTTCGGTTAAAGAAGAAATCAACCAAAATGGAGCTTTTCAGCTTTTACTTCCATATGTCAAGGAAAATGACCCAAAAATAAGGACACCTGCCTTAAATTTGCTTTACACAATCTCAAGGAACACTACAGAAGGGGATTTCACTGATGTGATCTCTGAGATGTATCTTCCTGTAATAATGGGTATCATTCTATCATCATCATCATCTGAGGTAGAAAAGGCGGCTTCCGTTGGGTTATTAAGCAATATACCAGTGTCTGATAAAAAGGCAACAGAAAAACTAAAAAGGGTAAATCTTTTGCCTGTATTAATCTCTCTAATGAGTTCTTCTTCAGGTTTAACACCGACAATGAAGTGGTTAGAGGAAAATATTGCAGGAATATTCATCAGATTTACAGTTTCTTCTGAGAAGAAGTTGCAGCTTTATGCTATAGAAGTTGGGGTTGTACCTATACTAGTAAGGTTACTCTCAAATGGGTCAATAGAGGCTAAATCTAGAGCTGCAATATCTCTAACTCAGCTCTCTCGGAGTTGCGCTTTTCTTAGAAGGCCAAGCAATTCTAGGTGGTTTTGTGTTCCTTCACCTATAGATTCAATTTGTGAAATTCACGAGAGGCATTGTAATGTCAAAGGAAACTTCTGTTTGATCAAATCAGGTGCTTTTTCATCCTTGGTTAGTGTTTTGGAAGGTGAAGAAAGAGATGCTGATGTGGCGGTGTTAAGTGGGATATGCACTCTCTTGGAGAATGACCTTTGGGAAAATGGAGCCAACTTTATGGGCAAAAAGACGGGTTTTGTCAAGTCAGTTATCAGGGTATTGGAAGTAGGAAATATAGAAGCGCAAGAAAAAGCAGTATGGATATTGGACAGAATATTTCGGCTTGAAACTTATAGATCTCAGTACGGCGAGTTTGCTCAAGTTGTGCTGATTGAACTTGCACAGAATGGCGAGCCTGGTCTACGCCCTGTTGTGGCTAAACTGTTGGCACAACTCGGGTTGTTACAAGAACAGTCGAGTTACTTTTAGCATTGTTAGTGTATTTGTTTGTACAAATTTACAATACTAGTATGTTGTTGATGTCATTTAGGAGATGTGAAATGAAGAGAAAGCAAAATATCAAGATCAATGAACTGCCTTTGCTGTTAAGTGAACCATGATGTAGTTATATAGGCATATAGCTACTACGTCCCTATAATGAAGCATGCTTATTAGTAACATATCTTGATTCGAGTCTGAGTGTAGCCCGTGAGGCTTAGGCTTGTGTGAGAGGATCTCACTTATGAGCCTTATACGACACGCTGTCACACACAGGTCCAGTCCACATGGTTCTATATGCCTCGTATAATATACGACGCATCGAGGGGTCTTCTAGCTTTAATTTGATTAATAATTTGCAATTAGTGAATCAATTACATGTTGGTCATTTTGTTCAGAGTTTTAGGCAAGGAAAATGGAAGATAATGAGTAAAAAATGTACTACGAAAATAGAGTACGTACATTAATACTAATTTTAATAATAGAACCGCCCGACTTGATATGCTGCATGAGTGCATTCTTATTACAAGTATCGCTGTAATTTCGTTTCATTACTACTACTACTACTACTAAGAACAACGAAATAAAAGAGACAGCAGATCGAAAAGCTTGGCAAATACATAAATTAAACAAAAAAATATTATGTCACTAACCATTCCTTAGAATAAGCTAAGTTTATCTGCTACTTATTTCATCATCCAGCAATCTTGACAGATTTCCACAACTTGATTCAACTCTTTGAATTTGAATTAACATCATCACTTCTAAACATCTCAACTAGTTCATCCCACCCACTGCTGTCCTCTTCTACCGGGGTTTCGACTACGCTCCTCGATGGATCGTTTTCTGGTAACACTTGAGTGCAACTTGAGTAATGATCACTTACCCTTCTAGGACTACTGCCACTTTGAACTCCCATGTCATTCTCTAACACACCAATTTCCTGAAGAAATTCAAACAGATCAATCTGAGGCCTCTGGTTATGGTTATGGTTATGGCTATGATTTTCCGAATCAACCTTCTTGGAAACTATCTCGACTTTGCTACCGACATTATTAGGTTCGGATTTCCTACCTATTCCGATATTCTTGATTTCTTGGAGCCTTTGATGGATAACTTGAACATTAGGGTGGACATTTATGTTGAGCAGACCACTAGAAGATGGGAACATTGAAACAAAATTGTTGGAAGGAAAAAACTTGAACTTTTGGGACTTGTTCAGAGGGTTGAAGCTGCATCTTAAGTGGGGTAGATTAAGATATGTATCGGGTCCGTAAAGTCTTCTGGCAGCTTCATCATAAGCCATGGCAGCTTCTTCGGCAGTGGAAAAAGACCCGAGCCAAAGACGGGTTCTTTTCTTGGGTTCGCGGATTTCTGCAACCCATTTCCCCCAAGTCCTCTGTCGTACTCCTCGATAGGTGCAGGCGGCGTTTTGAGGGCCGCCTTTGCCTCTTGTTGGACCCTTTTTCCATGGCGATTTCCTCGGATTTTCCATCCTCAGGTAAGATGTTATGCAGAAGATTTTTGAAGAGTGAAAACGTAGTAGTGTGTTGTGCGTGAATATGGAGCTCTAAAAAGGCGCGGGTATATATACAAACTTTGATTTTAATGCTATCACGTTTCCAGAATTTGAATCCAAACCATTTGACTTTCAAAAATTCACAATGACACAAGTTCTTGACTTCTTGCTCCCTTATTTTCCTATACACTTCACTTTGTATGCGTGTCATGAATTACGATAAACAAAAACATCTTACGACCCAAATAGGGCATAAGCCGGGCTACGAAACACCTTTGTCATGGTCCATCACGTCTTTTAAGCACCAATGGTGGATCCACCCTTTGCATACCTTGACAACCAAAATTTTTCTTTTTGCATTTTGTCCTATTTTCGTATATACGTTATTCAGCAAACTTACAAGCACTGCGGAACCAAAATTTTCTAGGTCCGACATTGCCAAGCACGGGCATAGACGAGTCTGCTACTCAAATCAACACGACAGGCCTCGCTACGTATATATTCAGAATTTAGGAAATGGCTCAAGTTGGCATATCGATCTAATGGGAGAACCAGCTAACAAGCCCCCAGTTGGCACAACCAAGACATCAAGTAACTGGGGATTTCGTAATCCTTATAGAAAATGTTTATAAAAACTAACTAATGAAATCTACTAGGTACCATTCAAATTTATTCATTTATGCAATCTCAGAATCTCTCCATTGTAACTGTACAGTTTTTAAGACAATTTTCGATTTTTAATAAGGGATCTCGGGCATGTTCATCAGCATAAAACCAACACATTAGGCCGTCTCCGCCCAACACTTAAGAGCCGAGTCTAAGTAATTGAGTAGAGAATTGTATGTAGTATTGTAGTGTAAATGTAATAAAAAGTTTCACGAGTGGTAAATTCACATGGTTTCCTGCAAATCTTCTCCTGAAATCCGCGTTACATTATTCACCATTATCCCATGTACTCTCTCTCTCTTATTAAACCATATTGGATTCCTATTATACCAGTTTCCCAAAACATCATATTGCCTCCCTTTACACACAAATTTCTCTCTAACTTCACAGATTCATGTCAACAGATCAAATTTCACAAGCCTCTTGCAGGTTGCACTACCTTATTATTGTCTCACCACCTATTTAATAGGCTGCTCATTTCAGAATCCAAGAAAGCCTCCGACTGATGCTAGCTTATACTCCAATTAACTCGATACATATTTTACGTTTGTTCAAAATTCCCGTTCAGAACCCCTTTCAAAGCACGATGAGCACTGTCATCTAATGGACAATTAAAATTAATGCGATACTGATCCAACGGAAATTCAGAAAATGAACACGGCATGTGAAATTTCAAAAAGATTTATATAATGATCTGATAGTCATACAAGTACTCATTCATTACAGGCACCAGCAAAGCTAAACTAGCAGAGAAATATCAATAAGATACCTGTAGTTCCTTCATGATCTGAAGCTTACCTCAATATATCATCGACGATGCTATAATACCTTTTTCGACAGCCACATGCTCCTGATGTGGCGACATTAGATTTAGAACATCAATACCACATTAACCACACCAGAGTCGTTTGACTCCAAGTCAACATTAATTCAACGGGAATTTTTTTAAGAGTAACTCAAGTTTCCCGACATATGTTTCCAGGCCAACACATTCACTTTGGTGAGTTAGGGAAGGATCAGACTCGACACTATTGCTCTGCTCTTCAGATTTCTCTCTCTTCATTTTATCATAGTAGAGCTTAAGCGCATCATCTGTAGCTATGGCATCCACTTGATCATGTAAGTTCAGGAACTCTTGTCTTACATCCTCCTCTTCAACAAGCTTTTTCTTCAACTCATCTGGTATATGGGCTAAAGCACTTCACCCAGGCACAGTCAAAAGATAAAAAGGATTGAAAAATCACAGTAACTGAGACAGGCTTATATGCAATACCAACACATTATTGATTAACCCCATAAATCCATCATTAAACACACGAACTTATACGTGATGATGTTAACATTTAAAAGCAACTTGTTAGCATTAACCGGTCAACCCTATAATCAAATGAAGAATAATGCTTACATACGTTTTGAAGTCGGTCTCACATATAAACTTGTTTGTACAAGACACACACACAGAGAATTAAATGAGGAATACATAGGGAATTGGTATGTCTCACATGAGAAACTATCTCATACAAGACTCACGGATAGATGGACTATGGCCCTGTTCTTTTGGACTTAAACTCACTTAAATTAAGTTCACTCCAGATCCTATAAGTTCAGTCCAGATAAGTTCAGATCCTATAAGTTAAGTTCAAATCCTATAAGTTCACTTCAGTTCAGATCCTATAAGTTCAGATAAGTTCAGATCCTATAAGTTAAGTTCAGAAAAGTTCAGATCCTATAAGTTAAGTTCATATCCTATAAGTTCAGTTCAGATCCTATAAGTTCAGATCTTATAAGTTCAGATCATATAAGTTCACTTCATACTCTATAAGTTCAGATCTATCTATAAGTTCAGATCCTATAAGTTAAGTTCAGATCCTATAAGTTCAGTTCAGATTCTATAAGTTCAGATCTTATAAGTTCAGTTAAGTTCAGATCCTATAAGTTAAGTTAAGTTCAGATCCTATAAGTTTAGTTCAGATCCTATAAGTTCAGATCCTATAAGTTAAGTTAAATTCAGATCTCATTCAGTCCAAAAGAACAGGGCCACTGAAGTAAAATTTCGGAGGCAAGCACAACAAATTTGATATTGGCATATCAGAAGAGACCTGATCTACCTGGTGACCCCCCTAACAATGCCCCAATTATATCCAAGCATCACCGAATCCTTGAATCCTAGATTAAAGCCCTCTTGTGCAGAATCCTTTTGCCCCTCAATTATACCTTCCCGGTATCCATCCTACAATAACAATATAGAAGAGCATGAGTGTATATGAGAAGTTGAGCAAAGGCAAGTACACTATAACCAAATGATTTCAGCAAGTGCACATATTTGGAACATACAGTATAGAACTTGTCTCGTCGTAGCTTCCATTCATTATGTAGCTCAATGTCATTATCACAATCCTCATCAAACCAAGCCTCTTCTGATGAGCCATCAGCATGTGATACTGGCAAGCAAGATAGCAAGTTTTCTGAGCTCCAAATATACATGCTTAATTCTAGAATGCGACAAAGACGTTCTACACTAGTCACAACAATTACAAGCAATCAGATTGAGATTCATGAGTTTATCTTTTTAGCACTCGGGCTGAAATCAACATCATGTATTTTATTAAAAAAAGAAAAAAAGAAAAAAAAGAACATAGCTAGTTTCTAGTCATGAGCATGATATCTCCTGGAGAACATAGAGATTTTATTATCTCAATTCTCAAGCTCTTCTCCATAAGGAAACAACCACCTTGCTATCCTCTATTCCCGTGTAAATGAACAATCATCTTATATGCCCAAATAACTGCATTAGAACTTATTCTGGTCTTGGATGTTTCAGTTCTATCCTACAAATTACAATAAACTAAGGACATTGAAAAATTGAAAAAAAAAAAATGCCTACTAACCCTCAAACCATCTTTATTTATTAATAATAATGAGTCTGACAATATTGATTGGAACTAGAAATACACATGGAGTATGAGACTACTCTCAAGCAATAATATATAGATACACTCAGGCGCGAGAATCTCATTGGAAGACTGAACTTAATTTTAAAAGCCGTGAGGCGCATTGAAGTGACGAGGGGCCAAGGTGACAAAGCACCAGACACACGTCTTATAGACACGATAAGAACAGTTTCTAGGAACAAATTTGTATCTTCTAGATAAAGTTTTGTGCGAAATTTCCTAGATGTGCCAAAGAGAAGGGCATAATAAATGAAGGAAAAGGAAAAAAACTACTGAGATTGCACAATAGTACGCCTTATTGGTTGTGCCTTGTCTATAATGCACACCTGGGTGTTTTGGTTAGTGCCTCACTGCGCCTAGGTGTTATGCAAGTCCAAGCCTCGCTTTTGTAAACGAAGGGGCTGAATATTGTTCGTGCTAATTGCAAGAATAACATAAAGGGTAAGGGTGTAAACATATTTTAGCCAACTTAATTTCCATAGAAATCCGTGCCTATATGAATCATGTCTGTGCCCGGTAACATCTTCTGCAGACAATATCCAAAATCAGAATTCATGTTTGTCTTCAGCCAAGCCATTACTCAATAGGTAAAGGTTTCACCATAAGAATATTTGCAGCGACAGAAGGTTAACATACTATCTGTAGTTAAAGATGTATCTCCATCTGTATGACCAATTGCAGAACTGTCTTCTAAACGTGAAGATGAACACACGATAGCTTGAGTATCCTCCATGTCTGTTACGCAAAAAGAAAACAGAGGCAGATGGTGCTGCACGTCTGAAGTGTACAAAAGTTGTCAGGATTCATCTCAAAATGCAGGAAGAAAAACAAACAAAAGTAATCGATAGCAGTAAAAACAAGTATCACGCAGTATATTGTATAAAACAGTGGCCAATCTAGGATTTATGGAGAGGGAGGTGTTTAATAAAACTTATAGCATAAAAAAATCAAAATAAAGTTTCTCAAATAATTCATAAGAAAATTTACGCTGGGAGGCAATAAAATTTATAACATAAAAGAAACCAAAATGCAATTTACTCATTACTTTCTTATACCATAATACCTAATTCGGAATTATTCGGCTAATTGCTTTTACAAGTTACAACCAGTCAAACCACAGCCACAAAACCATTTCTAAAATTCTAATTTTCTATCAATCTAAGCAAAAAAAAAAAACATCATATAATCATATTCATTATTCATATAATCTAAATTCCCAAATAAATCATCAGTATAAAGCATACTTTTTCGGAGTTTCGGAGACGGAAAATTCCAGATGGTGCAACTCCGCTGCCTCTTGAGAAGTTGAAGCCTTCGAAAATTGAAATCTTGAAAGTTGGGATTTTTGAGAAGATGAACTATTGAAAGAAGTGGGGTTGTAATTTGGACGCTTGGTTACTCCGTATGTCTGTGTTATTTGCAATATCTTTTTTTTTTCTTTTCTTTAACTATTTTAATCTTTTTTTTAAAAAAAGTTAATCGGGTGAGGGTTCATTCAGACCTGTCAAAACATGACTCGACCCGTAAATTCGACCCGACCCAATTTTTTAGGGCCAATGACTCGTAAATCTTGATCCGCGACCGGAATTCGAAATGACCCGTTATTTTAGGGTCAAAACCCGACCCGACCCATTCGACTCGATAGGTCATTGATAAATTAAGAATACTATAAAAATATTAATATTTTTAGAGTAAATTATGAATAACTCCCTTATATAATCGACTTTTTTCAAAAATCCCCTTTTATAATTTTTTATTCAAATAACTCCCTTTTAAAACATGTTTTTATACAAATCAATGCCTCTTCACCGGAATGAGACTTATTTTTAAATTTTTCGGCCAAAAATTCATTTTTCCACCATTTTTTCACTTGCACAAGATGTTTAATTATTATTCTACCCACTTACTCACTATATTGTTCTTTAAAATAAGACAAAATGACGAATTTATGCTTGATTTTTCTTCTTTCATAGTGCATGATTTGAGTGAATTATCCATAAACTTTGTTTATTAGAATTATTTAGGGAGGTTTGGAATTGGTCACATGTTATGAAAACATAGTAGCGATGTAAGGATTACGTTATAAGGATGTGTATATCGATCAAATTGTGAAAAATAAATATAGTTTTGCTGAAGATGCATTGATTTATTGAAAAATAAGTTTTATAAGGGAGTTATTTGGATAAAAAATTATAAAAGAAGGTTATTTTAAAAAAGTCGATTATATAAGGAATTTATTTATAATTTACTCTTAAATTATTGACCATCTTAGTTGAAAAATGAAATATTCCTTCCTTATTAGATGGAAATTATCTTGTACAATAGTACAAGTAGGAACCATACCTAAAGAAAAAACACCAACTACAACTTGACAACACATTGCCCTAAAAACACCAATTCTGGTTTCCATTAAACCACACATCTCACCTACAAACCTCATACCAATATCATCATCACATTCTCAATTTCCCAAATTTAACACACAATCATATAAGTAAACCCTAATTTCACCAACATATTCTTCTAATTACTTAAAAAATTAATAAAAAATGGGGAGAGGAAGGGTTCAACTAAAGATGATAGAAAACAAGATCAATAGACAAGTAACCTTCTCTAAGAGAAGAAGTGGACTTATTAAGAAAGCTCGTGAAATTTCTGTGCTTTGTGATGCTGAAGTTGCTCTTATCATTTTCTCTCATCGCGGAAAACTCTTTGAATTCTCCTCCGATTCTGGGTATTTTCTCGGCTTTTAATGCAGATGTCGGTTAACTTAGCTGGTAAAGTTATCAGATAGGGTGCTTATGAAGTACAACCTAGGTTCAAATTCTGTTACAGACCACTAAAAAGATGTTTTAACCTAGTAAATAAATATTTATTCATTCATAAATTAAATTTTATTAATTAGATTAGATGAATAGTTTGAGTTGGTCGGATAATAAATAAATTATTTGTCAAATGAGGTTATTTATTTATGGGTATATTTTGGGAGTATGATTTGTAAAATTCCTATTTTTGGAGTATTTATATTTCATGTTATATTTTTTGCTTGTTTTGGGAAATTTAGTTCACGTGGGAAAGTCCAGATTTACTTGCATATTAATTTGACGTTCTAAAATAGTGAAATAAATCATAAAATCACCTGAAGAAATAAAAGCTAGTTATATATAAGGCAAATTTTACTGAAAAACTGTTATTGTCAATCTTGATAAACTTGTATACATTAGGAAATAGGAGTATCTTTAGCATACCGTACAGGTACTAAATTAATAATTTATTATGTTTAGTGAAATGTTTAAGTTAATTAGTTTCGATCTTAATGGGATCGAGTTTTTATTATACGGATAATTATGGAGTAGTATTACATAAAACAAATAAAAACAACTAGTAGTAATTAGCATCAGTACTTTGTATAAATTAGCAGAAAAATTCTTTAGCATACCGGTACTAAATTAATTTGTCATGTTTAGGGAAATGTTTAAGTTAACTTGTTTCGATCTTAATTGTTTTTTTTTTGTCTAATGAAACTTGCACTTAGTCACATTACAATATATAGAGGGGAGGTGGGATTTGAACCTGTGACCTATTGTCCACAATACCTCCGTTTAAGTTAACTTGTTTCTATCTTAATGGGACCGAGTTTTTAATACATAGAGATTATTATGGGTAAAACAAATAACAACTAGTAATTAACATCAATAATTTTATTGATAAACATTATTTATAGGGATTTTTTTTTTACTTTTTTATTTTACATTTTTTTTACTTTTTTATTTTGTTATTAAACTAATAAAAGACAATTAAAAAATAGAGTTGATTTTATATATAGGACAAGAATTGTCCGGATAACTAAGAAAAAATGTCATATATACATATTGGACATTTGATAAGCACTACGGTTAATAACATGTAACAAAGTGTAGTAAACAGTGCAACACTTGTACTCGTTGAAGACTAAAAAAATTCAAAGATCTAATTCATTGAAAAATACAGTACTAAGTTAGGTCCTTTAAATTTAAATTCCCGAAATCAAAATTTTCAATAGTTCGATATTATACATCGTGTTTTTTATGTTTATTAAGCGATGTCTATAACGCATTTTACAGTACTAGTTGGCGTAATAGTTTCTTACATTAAAAACAATGAGGAAGCGGCCCTGGCTTCGTCCCTGATTAAAAAGTGTGTTAATGATTGATGTAGCATGGAGCAGATTTTAGAAAGGTATGAGAGATATTGTTATGCAGAGAAGCAACTATCATCAAATGATCCGGACGCACAGGTAACACGAATTTCAGACTAATCAATTTATGAACTTTCTCAGATATAATAGGTTACGGGTTTGAAACCTTCTCCCATGTATATTGAATTGAATTGGCCTTGCGCCTCATTTGACTTCCTTATTCATGAATGAATTTTGCCTACTTACTTGTTTAAATAGGTAAACTGGACATTTGATTATGCCAAACTTAAGGCCAAGCTTGACTTACTACAAAGAAACCAAAGGTATGTACAAACGTTAAAGCATTGTCTTATTTGAATTTGTGATATTTGTTATTGGTTATGTCCGTTTATATGTCGAATACGATGGTCGTGATTAACTAATTCGACTATGTTCCGACTTGAGAGTGTCCTAACACTTGATCAAATTATTTTTATTCCGCCTTATTAGAACTATTTTTCATTCAAACTCTACCTATTATTTAGGACTAGATTAGGTTACTACTATACCACTATGGAGTATAGATTGTGATGAACTTTTAAGATGATTATAGAGTTATGTTTTTGACAATAAACTTTATATATTATGTGTCTCAAAAGCTTAAATTTTTTACTCATTCTATATACGTATATATAAAAGCCGTTTTAACCTTCTTTGTCAGTTCTTGAAAACCCCTTTTAGAAAACATTGTAAAACCATCCACAAAATACCTTAAATAATGCCCTTCATTCTCACCTAAACATGGTAAATTGTGAAAATTAACTTATTTTAGTAGGCTAATACAATAACAACCGTATAAAACCGTTTCATACGTTCATACACGAGTTCTTTTTTTGTTATTTTAGTTTGTGTTTTTAATCGGCTTTTGTTTGGAAATATGATGTAAATTGATTAGGCACTACCAAGGACAAGATTTGGACTCATTGAATATGAAAGAACTTCAAAGTCTTGAGCAACAACTTGACGTTGGTCTCAAACACATAAGATCAAGAAAGGTAATTATGTTATACATTTGATCACGTTTTTAGTCATTTGATTTTATATTTTCTTAACAATCTAATTTATCTGAAGTTTTGATTTCTTACAGAATCAACTAATGAATGAGTCCATCTCTCAACTTCAAAAGAAGGTAAATGTATGGTCATTCCAAATTACAAAGAAGTTACGTAAGAAGTCGTTTGGTTTAAGAATGTGGAATGAATTGGATTGAAATGTCGTCATACTAGAATCCTCACTATGACTTTCGGGTTTGGAATAGAGTTAGAATTCGTCAAATATTTAACTCTGTTTAAAAAATATTTCAGTCTATGTCAAAACACTCAACCAAATATACCTTTATTATTAACTTGCACTTACGCATTGATCATCAACTATAACTTATACTCATCAAAAGCTATTAAGCTAAGTAGAACCGATACAATAGAGTTGGGATTATAGAACCGGTTTGATCTATTTTGAACCGCGACAACCACTACCGTGACAATACTCTCCCTTTATAAATTCATTTTTATATCTATGTTAATGAAGATCAACCCCTAGACCAATTGATAATAATAAGAGTTCAACTATATATGGTCTTATGGATGCACAATTATACTGCTCGAGACATTAAATTGCTAAATGTCGTAGCTAACATTGTATATTGACATGTACTATACAGGAGAGAGCAATGCAGGAACAAAATAACATGTTGGCAAAGAAGGTATGTACACATTAGCTTAAGCATGACACAAATACTTGTGTATGGTGGTCAGAAACATGTTTATCGTAAAATAGTTTTCTGAATAACTATTTTTAGACACTAATAGGATTGTGTTTGGATTCGTTTTACCTTAAATTTGTTCAAAATCACTATGCATAATTTGCTAGCTTAATCCTTGTTACCAAGTAATTTTTTTTTTTTTTTTGCCTAATATTCTGAATACAAATATGAAGATAAAGGAGAAAGGAAAAGTCGCGATCGCTACGACTCAAACGCAACAAATGCAATGGCAGCAGCAAAATCATCAAGATGAGGGTGCTACTTCATCGGATTACCTAATCCATGCTGCTCCAGTCCCTTTGAACATGAGGTTAATTACAATTCTTTCTAATGCCTTATTTTTCATTCATTTGCTAATCGTTATCCAGGCTTAAATGAAGCATTGCATCGACTCATCGAGCTTTAGGGTTTTATTGAAAAAAATAACGAAAATGAGATGACGTTATTGAGTGGTACAACCTTGACCTATGTAAGGAAATGTAAGATTCTTCAATAAAATGATAGGTCTTACTTAAAGCCAAAAAGGCATGTGTAGACTTGACTACCATTTGAACCGGTGGGACTCGCTTGGCGCGATTTGTGAGTTCGAACTCCGGTCCAATAACAGGGCGGTTATCGTTATTATATCATATGGCAGGATTGTTCGTATTCTACTGTCTTAATTAGAAGCCATTTCACATGCACCCTTTCAATTTAAGGGTCTTCACTTATTACATGTAAATGGGTAGCGCCAAAATTAGACGTCATCCGGTGATGTTAATTCATTTTCCTTATGTAAGAAGGTCTTATTTAAGAACGGTTAATAATTATATTAATTTAAATGACGCAGTAACTCGTACGAAAATGAACAAGGTGGAGAAGGGAGAAGGAATGATCTAAATCTTAGGTTGGAGCCAATATATTCGTGCCACATGGGATTTTCACAGCATCAATGCTGACTGCATGCGTCAAATTGTTGGCCACATGACGCATCCAATTGTATGTAATTTTAAAACTGCTTCAAAAATGGATCAATTAGATCTATAAACCACTAATGTTTTATTTTAGTTAGTTGTTGTTATGACAATGGTACATGTATTTCGATCGTTGATAAAGATAGTAAGCATTTGGTATGTAACTATGCACGATATTTTTCCCCGGGTAAGTAAATAGGTTATGACTTGCGGTACAAATAATTGAGACGGGGATTTGTATATTGTTATGTGTTTATCGTTGGATAACAAGTTCGCAATGTGAAATGTGGTTGGAAATGTAGTAGTAAGAACAATGCATGCTCAATGGCATATTGGTTAGAACTTGATTCTTGGGATATTAATTTGGTTAATTTTGTGAATGATTTTTATGTTTGATGGTTGGCACATGATGATTTGGAACTGAATGTTTTGGAGTCCAAGAATTTTAGTCATACAAATATTTTGCAAATATAACCTCTTTATACTCTATAACTTCGTGCTTTAAATGGATCCATAATTCTAATAATAAAAAAAAGTATAATTAATTTATCACCTTGATCTCGGTTAAGGACTTTACAATTTAGAAATTAATTAAGATAATAAGATAAAGGTAACTCATAAATAATTTTAGCTATAATATACAATATAATATCATATTTACATAAGTGGAAATATATCAAAAACAATTAGAAAATGTGAAATAGAAGGTAGAATTTTCACTCCAAGTCCAAAATATTTGAATAACCGTAGTGTGTAATGTATATAACCTACCCGTAGCTTGGACGATATATGCTTACTACTGCCTTACTTAAAGAAATATCTTGACAAGGTACATAATTAACTGATTAAGTTCCATTAAAGATGAAAAATGAAAAAATGCGATTCATTTTATACAATCTATATCTTCCCCTTGCTTATCATTTTTCATGCATCATCAAAATGGGTGTTTTTGACAAATTTATTAACGAAATGGGTTGGGTTTGTAATTAATTACCCAAAATGGGTCCACGTC
>JAOWBH010094633.1:0-14347 GCA_028566215.1 Silene coronaria | reverse complement strand
CAGGTACATTACTTGGTTCCCCACACTCAAGGTTCAAATTGGCTCGGCTTCTCCTGGAAGTCCCTCTTTGAACACGCGGCATCTACAAATTAACAAGAAATTCTAATAATCCCCAAATAAGAACAAATATAACCAAGGTAATGGTAATCCCGCGACGGTCTCTCATACACTATCTAACAATTGACACCGGTTCAATGCACTAATTAAGGTCGAATAACGGTGCTAAGTTGGTTATGACCAACAAAGGTTGCGAAAATTCCACAGTGCGAGACGGTCTACACCCTCAAGGTTCGATTTAGCACAATAACTCTAGGTTTCCGGTGCAAAATCGCTATTATAGTCACAACTAAAGGGAAATTAATCAACCACTAATAGGTCAAGGCAAGGGAACAAGGGTTTCTACCATCCTAATCAACTTCTAACAATCTAAGGGAGCATAAACTGATTCTATTAAGAAATAATCGAACAAGGAGGCAGAAATCGTTACCCTGTGACAGTCTGATGAGCCTGTGGTCTGGAGTACCCGGGTCACCAACCTAGCGGGGGAGGATTCTTGGATTAGCTCGACTGCGGTCAGATGCTACCAGACGCAACAAGAACGTTGCGTTCTTCAAGTGGGGGTGTGTAATACTCAACTGAACCGAAGACGATATTCGAGTGGGGTGCCACTTGAAGAGGTCCATTAATAGGCTTAAAATCTTACTAGTGCTTAAAGGGATTAGAAATACTACTCATATCAACAAAGTGCACTTTCTTTTCTAGTTATCCATGCGAAAGAACTACACAGTTAAGCGTGCTTGGTTGAGAGTAGTCTTAGGATGGGTGACCTCTTGGTAAGGTTTCCGTGATGCACATGAGTGAGCACAAAATGCGCTGGAAAGGACCAATTTTAATCTTTGGGTCATGTACACAGCCTGGCGAGCTACCGTAACTAATATTTTCGATCGTAGGTTTAGGCCGGGGTTGTTACAGTCTATATAGATACCTGTTTAAATACATCACTGAGGGAATGTACTCATCGCATGACTACGAATTCTTGAGTCCTGATGTGTTCTCTCTAAAGGTGTATGGAGGTTCATACGAAGAGCATATCGATTAAATTGCTCAGCGGTTGATGACGTCGAAAAGCCTATGGCTTGCCCCATACAATGAGAATCGGTATGTGTAGTACTTTATTATAACAAATTATAATTATATTCATTTATTAACATGCTTACATGCATGTATATAAACTAACAGTTCCATTTTCAAAATCTCATAGAAAGCATTGGCTTCTAGCGACAATCAATGTGAGAATAAAAATAGTGTATTGGATTGACTCTTACGGACACACACCCTCTAAGGAATTTTTCGGTATGATAAATGAGTAAGTTTACAACCTTACATTATATCATCATTTGTTATTGTATGACCTTTGAAGACTAGCCTCCTTTTAATGTCTCATCAATATTACTGAGCCAAATGCAATTACAATTTCCTGTATATATTTATGAATTATTATGTTTCAAGCAATGGATGATTAAGTCCAACTTTTATCACGATAAATGTAAGTGTATTCTTAATAATTACTTGTATCATTTAATTTATGTTTATGCGAGAGGTTGTTTTAATTTAGCTTGTTTGTGTGTGATTTATATAATAGTCTCCTCTACAACCAAACGATGAATAATGCGACTTTTACTGTTGTCGGTCCATGTGGGAAATTATCAGTCAAAAATTGTTCAACCTAACGTCACTAGTTAGTGTGTTTTAATAACTATTTCAAACGTAACTTGGGTTTTCAAACGTAACTTTGGTTTAATTATGTACAATATTCCACTTATTCTGTCTATTTTAATTGAGTATATTTTGAATTGCAATTTCCACTTTCAATTAACAACAAAGACCCAACCTATTCGAAGGAAGACATCACCGAGATGAGAAATAAGTGGGCCACTTATTTTCTTTCATTATCAGACTGTAAAAAGTCCGCTCATTATGTATGTGTGTATATAGAGCCATGTGTATTTCGTTTTGGTCACCCTGTTTATAATATTTTGATGTTGGGTTGAATAGATCATTCCGTGTAATATTCTGATGCAAGATTGAATTTTTGCAATGCGCAGCTGCTAAAATGTTATTTTCCAGTAGCATTTTAGCGGGAACCTGCTACTACAAAAATATCATTTCAACAGCTGCTGGAACCTGTTAAAACATTTTTTTTAAAAAAAATATTTATAAATTTGATTACATTTATAAACAAAACCGTGGTCAATAAATACATTGACAAAGGTCGTATTTAAATAGAAACCCGTTGACATATTCATCCATAACTACGACCAAAAATATACGATAACGAAATAAAACCGTTGTCAAATTCATAACATTTACAACGGTTTAATAAGAATAAACCGTTGTCATACTTAATATTTTACAACGGTTTTGTTTCAGCAAAACCATTGTCAAAGGTTTCCGAAGAGCATTCCAACTAAATACTACCACATTTTCAATATTATTGACAACGGTAATTGAATCGTTCTTAATAGTTTATTACGATTATTTTAACCCGTTATTTACGTTTTATAACGGTTCCGCTTTTTTGACAACCGTGGTAGCATAATAACTACGGTCGATGTAACAATAGTTCCGTGTTTTGTGTTACAACGGTGTATTTGCCTATGTAAGCATTGTTGATGGCTTTATTTACCATAGTGACAATCTTACCAAAGGATAATTAAACAATAGGAACTTACTTCTTAACTTGACCAGCTTCAGACATATCAAAAAGTTCCATTGCTACTCGACCTTCAACTGACTTGAGTGCATAACTAGCCAATAGATGAAAACATTAGTTATTAGATATTTACTTAAACCTGAACAGCAAAAGAATCACTTGAACATAGACTTATGTGACTATAGCTAAACACCGTAAAAAAAAAAACTACTGAAACTTTTTACTGCAGAGGTGTCATTTTGTATCGACTCTTATACATTTAATTGTTATTCAAAACTGAAACATTTTATGTAGTGATTCCAGCAATCTTACAATATGATATATTCATAACAATATTATGCCACATCAACACACAACTTAACCTAGCTTAACCATATGTATCATTTTGACGGATAGGAATATTAATAGGGATTTAGACCACATAAGTTTGAGTAGAGTGTTAACGGCAGTGCATATGAAATGACATAGGAATTTTGATTCTTGTTAATACCTGTTCCATTGGTGTAACTATGTACACATCGAGTCTGATATTTTAATGAAGACTCCCTCTATTGTTCTGGTTGAGACATATTTCGTAGATCATAGACATTAACATGTCTTCCTGCAGTTGCTACAACTAATCGGTGGCCAACAAGAGACATTGAATAAACACGCTCCGGTTAAGGGTATGTTCCGACAAGAGTACGCTCCTAACCACTTGCGCCTCTAGGATCCCACCACTTGAGAGTTCTTTCGCAATTACCAGTGATAACTTTCCCTAGAATATGAACAAGTAAAATGGTTGATGCACAAACGGTATAAACGTAAACAAAGATAAATAAATAATAAATGCAGATTTATTGCTGTAATAGTTACTGCCCTTGAAAGCCGGTAGGACAGTGTTAGAGAAAAAAAAAATGTGTTCATTGCTGCAATAGTTACTGCCCTTGAAAGCCTTTATCTAATATTACTACTCTATATAACTTCTGAAATACTTCACCAACAGGAGCTAGCCTCATTGTCTCGTATCACAGCATCATGGCTGTCAATTTCTTTACCAAACTTTGTCAATAAAAGATCTCCAGAATTTCCAACAACATCAGATCACATCTTTTAAACTGTCGTGGATACAAAGGGTTTTCTTAACATTATCTTATTATACTATTTTCTTCTCCTCTTCCTCCTACCTCTCTTTCCCCACCGCTTTTCCCCCTTTCTCTGCAGATACTTCTAAAACAACAACATTCTGATACGGTTTTAAATTGTACCCCGTAAGTGAATGGTAAACCGTTGTAGTATTACGGGGGTCGTACCCACCGGACGGTTCTTATGGGTCTAAGTTCGTTTGCTTACCTCTAGTTTAGTTCTCGCAAAGCAATGATTGTAAGGTTTAATAATGACTAATGAAGGTTAACGATAAAAAGAACAAACAAGTAAGCTAAAATTAAAGATCTTGAATACGATTAAGAAGGAAACTAGTGTTTCCGGGTTCACTAGCATAAGTCTAGGGTCGTCGGTCTAAGTCCCAACATGGAAGTGTCTAGTTCAAGTCTAAGGTAAGTCCTCACCCCTCAGTGTGGACCATCCCTCCAGGCTAAGAAAGGGTCGAACTCTAGTCCTAACCCGAATCCAACCAGCAAAGTCACACACAATCTAGGTGAAACCCCGGGTTCTCACCCAAGCAATCAAATAAGCAACAAAAGACTTAAATCCCCATTCAAGCATTTCAACAAACATGTGGTGTGCATACTTTTGAGATAAGATTCAACTTAGATTAAAGACCAATATTGAGGACCAAAACACAACCCAAAACCCACACTAGGTCCCCCCTTGACCCTAGCAAGAAGACTACTCACTCATATTAATGCTAACAACTACAAAAGATGAATAATTTATGATGGAGGAAGCAAGTAGAAACATAGTATGAAGTAACAATTATAAACGAACACAATAATGATTAAAACAAAATGAAAACTAAAGAAAGGAGGAAACTTGAAGAAGAAGAATAAATTATACCAACTAAAGAGGCATGAAATTAGAACAATAAGTAATAAAATAATCTTCAAATTAACCCAATAGCTTGAATAACTTGATTGCAATAAGAATGAAACAAAGATCCTTACTTGAACTTCACTAATTAATAACTTAATTAACTAAATATTACAACCTGATTAATTCTAATTTGAGATCTAATTTCTAGGGTTTTTAATCTAGGAATATGTGTCTCAAAATAATTACAAAGGAGTATATATAGTGCTCCCCATGATTAGGATACAAATTAGAGAAAAGACGAATATTCAGCCGTCTTCCCGGAAATGTTCCTCCTTCGCTTTGTTTTGTGCTAAATTATGGCAGACTTCAGAGGGCTCCCAGCCGGTGTCCAACCGGCTGCAAGTGGGCCGGCTGGGAGTCACAGGGCCTTGACTTCAGTTGACTTCCAGGTGGGGAGGCTCCCAGCCGATTAACCGGCTGCCGGTCAACCGCCGGCTGGGAGGCCTATTTCAGCCTCTTCCTCCTTCTTTCCTTTGTCTTTTCAGAACTCGACTCGTTTGCTCCCGATTCCGCATTCTCATGTCAAAACCTGCAAAAACATGACACATAAAGCATAAAGCGGGAAATGGGGGTCGGGAGGCACAAAATGGGACGCGAAATCGCGTCGAAGCGAGGCAAAACATGTAGAAAATGGGGAAGAAACGGAACAAAATAATCATATATCACCCCGATACTGGGAGGGAACCAATAGCCTTCAAGTTTTCTTCCTTTGTTATAAATTAAAGAGTTATTTTACGGAAATAATCCAAATTAAGGCCCATCTTCTCATATTAATACAAACTAGACTTTAACCGAGAATAACCCAAACTTTTAACTCATTTAACTTTTAGTAAACCCATAGAAGGGAAACCTATAGAACCGATTTCTCTAATGAATATGAAACTAACTTGTGAACAACTTTATCTTCACAAATGAAATTACCTCCTAATCATGTTTCCCCCCAGCAAACTCTAAATCATTTCAAGACCCTAAATCGATCAAAAAGCCAATATCAATCTCTTTCCCTAAATTAATTTTCCCTAAATCTTTCAAAATCCCTAAAATAATTTCCCCCTAGATCAATCAAAAAGCCCAAATCGAATTTGTAAAGAGATTCAAAGAAGCACACAGATGATTGAGAAGAATGAGTACAGTGTACACGCGATTAACACCTCGCTATATGAGTATATGGCATGGTAGTATTGCCCAGTGCCCCAAAGCTATTATCTTCAGCGAACAATGCAAATCACAGTGCATCAATCATGAAAGGTATTGTGCTCAGTGCTCCAGACCCTGAGCATGATTGTAGTGTTGGTTATAATGGCAAGGATATAGTGCTCCAGAACCTTAGCCAAATTTGCTTTTTCAAGGGGGCTAATCAAAGTGGTAAGCCTTGGATTTGGTAGGACTATGTTTCTGATTTTGCGATTCGGTGTCCTATGAAAGATAATAAGTACACCATAGGTTGTGCTAATCAAGTTATTAAATATCTTGGTATCTTTTTGTCTTTTTGAGGAGTGAGGAAGAAAACGGAGATTAGGGTAGAAGTGCAAGAAGAAGACCAACACTAAACCAAAGAATATTAAGCATAAGCATATGAAAGTTAAGCCTGATGTTTTGCAGTTTTAGAAGGTTGATGATAGTGGGAATTGAAAGTTTAGAGGTTAAGGAAGGAGTTTCCTAATGCTGAGTATGGTGCTGGTACTTAATTTTATGGCTAATTAATCATTTTGATAAGCATTATTGTGGTAAGGTAAAGGAAAAAAAAAAAGTGGACACATGTTGGGAAACCTGTCATCACAAGTAAATTATGGCCTGGGCTTAGTAAAAGTTAAATGAGGTAAAAGTTTGGGTTATTCTCAATTAAAGTGTAGTTTGTATTAATATGAGAAGATGAGTGATAGTTTGGATTAATCACATGAAATAATCCTAAATTAAAACCCGTAGTTATTGTGTTCATTTTGTTTATCACACCTTCCTTCCGTGATCGTGAAGTTGTGGGTGACTTGCCTGGTCAAAGTCCTCATTTTGATTTCTTCTCGGTAAAGCGATGGGCGTTGCAGCTGATAGCTGGCTAAGCTCCATGGATCGTCTGTTGACCTTAGAACATGAAAGTGATGATGAGACAAGCATCTTAAGGAAGAAGATGCGCCTATATTATAATGCTTTGGATGCTTTAAAAAAGGGATTAAGGGGTGTTTGGTTGACACAAAAAAGGTACAAGGTATGAGTTTAGAATGAGCTAAACGCATACTAAGTCTTTGTTTGAGATTTATGGGGGTTTTATACCTATACCTCAAACCATAAGGTATGGGTTTCTCATATCCAAGGGATGGGGGGTGGGTATGAAATTGACACTCATGGATATCAACTTAGAATGAACATAAATGTGAAACAAAAATTATTGCATATTGTAAATCAAGTTCTTTTATATACTTATTTGATTAAATAATTATTTTCATGATTTTATAACATTAAAAATTATTATTTAAAATAATTTACTTTAGAAATTTTAACCTTAACTGAGTTTCAAATCCATACCGCTCAAAATTAAAACAAACACAAGGTATAAGGAATCAAGTTCCAATCCCATTCACTCAAGTATCATTCCTGATTCCAAACCCATATCCATGCAGGTTAATGTTCCAACCCCATACCACTCAGGTATAAGGAATCAAGTTCGTTTATCCTGTTTTTCCAAAACATTTTACAAGGTGAGAATATCTTAACTAGAAAGTGTCACTTTTACTCCCTTCCTATATGCAGGTTAATGTTCCAAAAGAATTGGTTCCACCAAAATTTCCTCATTATGTGGGAAGAGGAAACTTTTCCACCGGCAATTCCAAATTAGTTTTGGGAGAGATTTTTGAATTTTTGGAAAAATGAGGTTATTTGACAAGCTAATTGGAGTATCGGTGTCGGTCTCAAGATATTTGGAGTCAATTGGTCCACGTCATGAGTTTAATTTTTTTTTCCGTGTTTTTAGTGGAAGACGTGAACTGCACCAGCGACTTTTCCCTTGTCAATTGGCTAGAAGTTTTAGAAAAAGTGTTAAACAGAAAAATAAGAGAAGCTATTGACGCACCTAGCGGCTTGTGCTGTAACTTTTTTGAAATAAAAAGCTTTTGTAAGTTATTAAAAAAGAGAACTGAAGCCATTTTGATAAGGAAACAAGCCGCTGGCCCGAGTCACGACTTAGTTTAAAAATAAGGGAAAAAAATAAAAAAGGTGGCGTGGACTCATTGGTCCTAAATAGTTTGAAACTAATCCTAAAATGCTAATTAATTTGTCAAATAACCTAACTTTGCAAAAAAAAAAATCGAAATCTTTGATAGAGCAGATAAACTAAATTTAGAGGAGCGATCCAAGGTCCATTTCTTTTGTTATCGTTATTTAGTAGTTGCTTTTAAATAGTCACATTATAATAATTTGGGACTCTTTTTGTTACTTTTGAGTGAAGACACTAATAATTTCCTATTTTCTTAATTACTAGTCTCGAAGATAACCAATTTTGAAGATCAAATTCCCGGAGCCCGGTTTGTGACGGACACTATCCGTCACAAGCTCCTGACGGATAATGTCCCTCTCACAATAAGGCAAGTGGGAGGACAAGTGGGGGGAAATGGAGCACCCATTTGTCCTCTCACTTGCCTTATTGTGAGAGGGCAACTATCCGTCACAAGCTTGTGAATTTGTGCAGTGTATATACTAAAGGCAATGTTTTTTGGATTCAATAATAGCTCATTTTAATTTATATCAGTTGTATTCAGTTTAGTTTAATTTAGTTCAGTTTTATTTAGTTAAATTTAGTTTAGTTTATTTTTTTCACAAATTAACTCTTACTTTTGTTCAGTTCAACGCCATAAGTTCATTTTAATTCAGTTCATCTCTTTTCAACTGAAAAGAATAGGACCAAAATCTTCCAATTATGGCCGGATGATTCTTTACATCTAATTATAATGGGTGTTACAAAAGATCGTCGACACATTACTTTGAAACATATATAATCTCTCCAATTCTCAATAACTTTCTCTATTTCCTTTTTCGTCAATTCACAATACCTTCCCTATTTCCTTATTTAGTGAAGTTTTATACTTATTTTAATCACCTCACCCCACAACAATACCCACAATACTCATACTTTGTTTTATTTTAATCATTTTACCCTACAACAATACTTATTTTAATCACCTCAACCCACAATATCTTCCCTCTCTCCAATTACCTCACCCCACCACAATACTTTACCTTACTTAATTTACATCCTTTTAATATTTGTGCCAAGTGTCAATAGGGAAGGTTATTAAGACATGAAGGGGTATTATTTAACGACCTTTCAATTTTGCCTCTTTAATAATTATTCACCTAACTTTTCTTTAAACCCATTCTACATACAATTAACTTTCAAAGTTCTAAAACAAATGGATTTTTTTATCAAGATGACAACGTAATTAAAAATTCAAAACGACCAATAACATAATTAAATTAATCGCTTCAGTCTTTTAGTCGTCACTTAGAATGACCATCATAGATGATCATTCAAGGTGAACATGTTAAAGAGGCATACATTAAGTGTTCCAATGATAAACAAGTGTTAACCCACCATTACGAGCATTAGAACAAAGATTTAGAAATATAAGCAACAAGAACATAAACTCCACCCCAAAACAACAAATTTGAATTCGTCTAAACGGTCATAATTTGTGTTCTAGACATGAGAATGAAGTAATTCCAGTTGGAGGCGATAAATTATCTTCTTACTATTCTGACGGTAGGTCACATGCTCTAAATAGAAAAGCAACGTGGAAAATATAGTTGTTTTACGAAACTGTGACAGTGTGAGAAAAGTTTTGATGTGGAACATACATGTCCAAACCTAGGATTGGATGTGTATGCTCCACGTCTAGACCTAGGTTTGGGCATGGTTGGGTCTACATTCAAACATGTCCAAACCAAGGTCTGGACGTGAGAACTTCTTATCCTAGCCATTTATTTTCTTAAAAAAGCCGATGCATTTTACATGGATTAGTTACGTTATTACAATTAGTAATTCAAATTGATTCGTTTAACGTCAATTGGCTTAACTTTTTTTCACTTAGTAATTCACGGTTTTATTTTTAGAAAAAAAAACCCTCTCATTCTACGTTGATAAGTTTAACGATTTTCGATTCGTGGTTTAACTCTAAAGTTTTTCAATTTTGTTGCTCGATATTAGTTGTTAGATTTGTCGATTAAATTATTTATCGATAGTTTACTTGAAATGTTTGGGTGGGGAAGGGCACTTTGAAAGTTCATTAATTGTATATTTTCGATCATTTGGAGTAATATGTCAACGACGAATAGCAATTAATTTTCTAATTAGAATAATAGATGTGGTCACTACCGAGCCATTTCGAAAGCAAGTTTGATATGGATTTCAATGGTCAAATTAAGTGGTGTTGCTTGGCGGTGGTCAAACATCGTCAATATACTCTTATGACCAAGCGTCGGAATGCTTTGTCAATTTTGACGGTGATCGAAAATGGATGATTTTGTTCGAAATGACTTGGTGATATATTATGCGAATGAAAATGGATCGGTGATGGCGGTTGTATGTGTGGTGACTCAAAAATGGTTATACGGATAAAAAATCGGGGTTGGTGTATTATTGAATTGTGTTGGTGGTAGCGTGAATTTCGGGCTAGACTCTCAAAAATGGATTATGTAGGTTAAAACTGGATTGGTGGTGGTTAGTCAGTAGTAAGGGCGTGGCTCGGGGACCTCTTGGTGGTCTACATGGATGGTGATGGTGGTTGTCGAAATGTCGGAGGAGTGGCTTATGGTGGTTGTGTAGTTGGGGACTTGGGGAGCGATCAGATGCATTGGCGGAGAGAATAAAGTGCAATTGTACGTTAGTCCTTTGCTTAAAGTTATCAAATATAGAGATAGATAACTATTGACCATTACACCCAAATAAGATAATAGATAACTATTGACCGTGACGGAGGGAGTATTAATCAATATCTTCACAAAAATAGATAAACAAATGACTAAGAGACCATAAATAATCTATCAATAGCTTCACAAAAATAGATAAACAAATGAGTAAAAGACCATAAAGTAGATAAATAAATTACCGGAAAAGAGGTACCGATAATAGTGTAATACTGACCTCCCTTTTATCTCACTAAAATTATAACGGTTTTTCTAAAATATACCTTTAGAGCACATGTTAAGAGACTTAAAATGAAAAGTTTGATAATAAATATGATTATTTCAATTTTCATGATACTAGTTGTTGCTCCACGCCCTGCCGGGCGTGGCCCCCCAATTTGACTAATCGTCTAGTGACCCTCATTAGTAGGCATCGAAGTAGAAGCGTAATCAGCCTTTTAACCGGTTAGAACAACTTAGAGTACAAAATATATCTATGTAAATACACATAAAGCACAGCTTGAGCATTAATAGAACTTTCGGTGTACAATGCATCAAGTAATATGCTCTCTTACTTGAAATTCTGATGTACTACAAAAAAGACCAATTTTCATGTTGGAGGTAGTTGAGCTAATATCATAATAAGTGCGAGTTAAAGCCTAAATATGGTACCACACGCACATACTCGTGCGTCAAATATTTATGATATATTCATGCCCTGAAACCCAGGAGTATCAAAATCGACTTCTGCGGTATAGAAACAGACCCTCCCGGTTATCGATGGCCGCTGAAACAATCTGCACAAGATTAAAAAAAGGAAACTGATCTCAGCATCCAAGTCTTTAATTAAGAAAATAGGGCCTCTTGTCAAAAATGTTTTCGAGTCTGAAGTCCTTGTGCTTAATTGTCTACATGATAAGAGTAATGAACCTGATATTAAGGACCTACTTTACCTAATCTAACTACAAGTTCGTAACAAACTGATAGTAACTATGAAGTGGCGATTTTAAGTTTTTTACTCCTAAAATACAAAATTCACAAAAATCGCACCTCTTTGTCTCTCCTCTTCGATTCTACTCGCACAAAACTATTGGTTGACCCCTATAATTTCCTCAGACAAAAAGTGTCGCAAATCAAAAATATTCTTCTATTCTAAACCTGTACATCCAACCCGTAATCATGTCCACTTAAGCACTCACCAAACTCAATATGACTATACAAGACAAACATTGGTGGTACCAATTTTTAGGGAAAAACAGGTTCAACACCTATCACTGTGATGATCGAATCGACATCGTAATCTTTTCACCTAGATTCTATCAAGTGAACACCAAAACACACACGAAAATAATATCAATGAACTGGAGTTTGGGATTATGTTCCTTAACTGGATTTGTCTAGGACTCAGGAGTAGAAACTAATGACTTGTTGTCACCACCATTATTATCACCTCATACATCTCGCATCTGCTTCTCCGCCGCGAGTCACCCTCAACACCGCCATCGTTAGTGCATTAACCAGCCTAGCTCTCTTTCTGTTTTGCCAAAACCCATCTGGAACCCTCAGAGCAAGTAAACAACGAAAAAAATGTCAAGAGGAAGCCCTTAAAAGCCCTGAAAATAAGAGCAAGCTAATATTAACGATGAAGCCCCAAAAATATACTCCCTTCAATCCCCTATTTTCTTCCCCTTTGGAAAGAGCACAAAGATTATGGGAGGGAGTATAATATTATGGGTGTAGTTTGGTGATTGGAGAGAGATATGAATAATTAAGATTAAATATTAATAAATGATATGAGTGAGGTTTGGTAATTGGAGAGAGGTAGAAATAATTATTATTAAATATTAATAAAGGAGATGGTGGGGTTTGATGATTGAAGAGAGATGAGAGTATAATATTAATAAAAACTTACCAAAATAAGAAAGGGGAAGAAAACCTGTATAATCCGTTTTAGGAAATATGGAAGAATCATTATAATATTTGTTGGTTAATTGTGTATACAGTAAAGCTTGTTGCAGACTACTTCACAAATGTTTGAAAATCAGTTTTCCCATGGAGAATTTGGTGGAATGGTACTCTACAACTAGGAAGTCTAAACTTCAGAGGAGAATCATTGGGACATGTCATGTGTTACTGGTGTACAACATCTGGAAAGTAAGGAATGAAGCAAGGGTGAAACTTTTCATTAGAAGACCTGATTATCTTGTCCAACAGATTGTGTCAGTCATCAAAGATAAATTTTACACGATCAATACTAGTATCATCAAGCAAAAGGATATTGAATGGCTCCCAAGTATATGAAATACTAGTTTTGTTTCTTTATTCTTGTATTTTTGATATATCAAGAGTTGTTACTAAAACCAATTTTTGAGTGATTAATATATTCTTACCGTTCCCCAAAAAAAAGGAAATAGGGAAGAAAATAGAGGATTGGAGGGAGTACATCATTAATATTCCAAGCCAATAAACCATTTCAGTTCTGTATAGTAGTGATATATCTGACAAACGATACAAATAACACTTACTAAAAATATTAGAAATTAAAACAAGCGGATAAAAACTTACAAATGAAGGGGAAAATCTCGCAGATTAGTTTTTTTTATACCCACTTAGATGCTCCATGGCCGACAAATTGGTAGTCGATAACCTTAAACATTGGCATGCCCACAATTTGAGACCTGGAAAAAATCTAAATGTAGTAAGTAGTCTTTTTGCGGAGAAAAAAGAAACAAAGTAAACAACACATCCAAGAAGAGTTTATTCAATCTTTTATAGATCAAGTTTATCGATAAAGTGAACGCTACGGATCACCCCCAAACACATACCTCACCACCCTCCTCCCTCCGAACCCACCCCCACAGATCTCCATCCTAAATTACCCCTCCCTGGTCGTAAATTTACTAAAACTACCTCTCGCCCTTTCTGAAAACCCGCTGCCACTGCTACCCCCTTAAGTCCCCAATGAGCGGTGAACTAAGAAAACATTTACCAATTTCCATTTCCTCATACCCATTCTCCCTTTTAGTTCATCAATTCATTATCTTGACCAATTTTGGTTGTTCATCATGTTTGGTTAATTAGGCTAAAGTTCAAGCGCCTTCCTTAAATTTCCGATTCTAAAGACGACGGTAGCTGGGCCCAGTGCTGCCAGGTGAAGTCATAGGCAAGCAGAGCTCGATTACTACTAACTTGTTTGTTTTGACATGGTATTCTCCAAGTATATCCTACTATATCATAGGCCCCTCTGAAGTTCCGACTATACCTAGTAGGATATATTTTAATTAACATGACAAACAATAAGCTAACCGATCAGGCTGCATAATAAGCTATTCGAACCACTTAAATAATAAGCATTAGCGGGTCCTAATCTTACCTACCAATTGATAATTTTCTGGCGCATTACAAAACAAAGAGACAAGTCCCAAGAACTCTTCAATTTATTTGGAACGTTTATGTGAGTGACGTCAAAAGCTCCAAAAATCAAATCGTAAGTAATTTTTCAAAATATATATACAACAAAAAAAATTAAACAAATTAAACTTCCACCACAAAATTGTAATCATAATAATTCCTTTATTCCCAACTCAAAATGTACCGTTATATAAGAGTTTTAACGTCATTATGCCCTGTCCATGCCTTGGGGGGGGGGGGGGGGGGGGGGGGGGGGGGGGGGGGGGGGGGGGGGGGGGGGGGGGGGGGGGGGGGGGGGGG